>JANIJG010006670.1:101772-119119 GCA_024611175.1 Megaceryle torquata
CCCCCCCCCCCATGAAAGTGGGCTTTATGCAGTAAAATATTCCTCACCTGTCTTCCACTAGGTCTCCACAACTTTTCTCATGAGATTACAGACTGGCAGCTAGACATTGGCTTTTCGATAGGAGTAAGCTTTAGAGTAGTCAATGATATGTTAGGGGTCAAGTAATAAATATAATAATTCAGTAATTCAGAGTTTCCAGACCTTAACCATAAAAACCTGTGCAGGCACACCAGTGTACAACCTATTCAGAAAGGTTATCAGTATTATCTTTGCTGATTAACACAAGCACAGATAGAATTTTGGCATATGAAATACATAGCCTTGGTTTTTATTATTTGAAGACTTGAAAGGTATAAAGTAAGCTTCACATCATCAGAAGTATATCAAGGCACTAGGATTTCAACTCAACATATATTAGGTTTATCTTTATATTTAGAAACACTGCATGCATAGCTCTGTCATGCAGCTGAATCAACCTTCCTCATTACACTCAAAAAATGAATTATTCACTGAAAACACTCAAAGAAGGTCTGATTTCTCCTGTAAAATACATTTGCAATTAAAACTTCTTATTTCTTATGCCTCCCTCCATAATTCAGTCAGCTGTGTTGTTCCAGAATTCAGCCTTCCTTAGTGTAAGGTAAATATATCTTTATAAATAAATAAATAAAAGGCAATAAAGAGGAACAATTAGAAAAAAAGCTGACTTTAAACTTTGGATAGGAAGCTGAAGTAACAAATGGTATTGTGTAATAATAAAAAAATGTACATCACGTTTCCTGAACATGGTATTAATGTGTGTTGGTTATTGTGTTAAGCTGCTAAGCAGCCAAATTTGCAATTTAAAATTAAACTCAAAGACCCAAATGTCATTTTGTAGTTAGATTCAATATATAAAGAAACCTTCTGGGACTTCATTTTCTGAAATGTGTTGGCTGATACTGGATTTTCCATCTCCAGAACTGATTCTCCACTGAAGAACAGATGTCATCTTTCACAGTTTTGCTCAGCATGTTCAGATTCCATACAGTTTCATCAATTTGTCATTTCCTTGTGGATCACAGTTGAGATGGTTATTTCAATGCTTAGTTGTTTATTGAAGAAATACCTATGATGCTAGAGGGGTTATTAAGATGATGGTGGTGTAACTTGCCCATAGAGTTCTTCCTTTACAGATATCTTGTCTGTGCATATTGAAAAATTGTGAGAACTTTTTTAAAATAACTACCATTTAAACTATTTTTCACATTAGAAGCATCATTTGGACCAGGCTTTCCAACACCGAAATTAGTCTTGTAGATTAGTCCTGATTCTGTGCGCACAGGGAGCAGTGACTGCTGGAGAACAGCCCTGCTGACATTAATAGTAACTGTTATAGGATCTAAATTTTGAGCAGAAATGAGCACTGTCTTGCTTTGATCATGAAGCTTGTGAGTTCCACATACACTTAAATTTTAATGGGACTGGGAACAAAATCTGTGAAGCCTTAGGCTGTTATATACACATTTAGACTACTATAACAATATTCAGAGATCAGAGGAAATTCTGTTCAAATTTGTTTTCATAAACTAGCTATCTTACATGACACAATGAGATCTGGTAAGAATACATTGATGATTTGCTAATTCTTTTAGAAGAGCTCAGGCCAGAAGATATTTTAACAGGAAAAAATATTTGATGTCTGCATTGAAAGAATCTATTATCCTATCTCAGTGAAGAACGTTGCATCCGTTCAAAACCTTTCCACCCAAAATCTCATTAAGAGCACCTCTACTTTAACTATGCTTCTTATTGAGTTCTTTTGAAAAAAGCAAATGAATCATAAAATATCTCATTGCCCTGGTACTTTGATCCTTCATCCCATCTTCTGAAAGGATGAAACTAGTACAAATTTCTAGTTTAAAAAATGGAACTGTGCTTCACTGTTAAACAGCTAAGTAAATGGTTTGAATACACTACTTGGTGTCAAATAGCTGCATTTTGAAAAGACACAGATTTCAAACATTTTCCTTGCATATAGTCTAGAAGAGAGACTTATACTGTTATGTATTATATATATATGTTATGTTAGAATTTTAAGCATTTAAGAATATCCCAGAAAACAAATTGGTTTTAATTAGTTATCTGCTCCTATTTCTTACAGTTGAACTGTAATTGTCTTAGGTGTAGGAGGAGAGAGTGGCTGGGGGGAGAGTGACTGAAACCTTGTAAATGCTGCTGGTAGCTTCTTCCATTTGGAATTGCTATACATCAGTAACAACAAAAACACTTCGTTTTCCAAACTAGATAAAATCTGTTTATCTACCCTATTAAATCTGGGTGCCAACTTTTAAGCAGATGCAGTTTTAAGCTCTGTAGATGCTAAATCCTGAAACATTTGGTCTATAAACAAAAAGCTGACATCAAATATAGCATTGCTGCTAGACATAGTAATGGTGTATATATGCTGCATTCACACAAAATAGATGATTGCTTTTTTGTATGTTGCTTAGGGTTTTTTCTTATGTTAGAGTATTAAAACAGATATTAAATTTTATCATTAATGCGGTACGTGGTCTCTCTTCAAATCCCCTTAATTACAGATTGACTCCAAGGATTACACAGCATGGATTTTAATTTTAACTGAAACAAAAAGAAAAGCTGCTTAAAAATTATTCTTGCTGAGTGACTTGTTGGACCACAAAACAATTTTTAACTTCTTTTGACAAGTGTTGTAAAATTTAAAATGTTAGAACAGAGCTAAGTGCACCTTCAAACTCCAGTTGTATCATGTCTACTTCCCAAATAAAATGTTTTATTAACTTTGTCCGCACAGAGGAATGTCTGCTTCTCCTATTTTGGGGTTTTTTTTCAGTTATTCTTTAGGAGAAAAAGACTCACGGTCTTGCTGAGATGTGTTTGTGTTTGAAGAAAGTGACATCAGCCTTCATATTTCCTTTCTTTGGTAATTTGAGAAAAATTACCAAGCAGAGTTGACACTGTAGCAGCAACAGCGTATTTCACACCCTTGCGTTGTTTCCCTTCTGACCCCTATCATTAGGACTTAAGAGCTCCGCTCTGAAAACTTCATTCCAGCTTGAATCTTAGAATAGCATATCTGAGTCCAGAAACAACATTTTCACAAACTGGGGACTAATCCAGTAAGCTTCACACTGGAAGCTACTTCTGTGAGTACCTATTTTTTATCCAAGTAAAATTTAAGGGATCAGTTTTTTAGTCTGTTTCTTATGGACTATTTTCCCCATTTCTTAAAAGATAAAATACAGCTTCCCATTTTAAGTAAGACTCATTTTTCACAGTTAAAGCTTATTAGTGGGTTTTTTACAGTTTTACTGTTTATCTCCTGTTAGTTCTTTAAGACACGTAGAAAAAAAAGTTGCTCTTTAGAGCTTCATCAAATAATAAATGCCCAAAGCTCTTGAGTATCCACAGCTTGTCCTGAAGTTAAGTGCAGCTGAAAGTTCCCCTTATCTCTCAAAATGTTGATGCAAGTTTCTTACTTCAAAAATCAGCTCCTTTTGTGACTGATTAATAACATTGAATACAAAAGGCTGAAGGAATGAGAAATTAGCTTTTGGCCAGGAGGTCACTGTAGTGCTGAGGGATAAATCTGTCATTGCTGTTTAATTGCAGTTAGTGGTTTGATAAAGTTCCCCTAACTCAGTTTGTTAGCTTAAACCACTTTCTGAGTCTTCATAGATGTGCAGGTAAATAACACCATTATTGCTGCATCTTTGTATGGGGTGAAAGTTTTGCACTTCAAAGGGGTTATTTCAATAAGCATTTCTCTCCTTTTTCTTTTTTTTTTTTTTTTAAGCTGTCTCTGAATTGTTGCTATCAGAATGTTTAATGGTTTTCTCCATTAGTGTACAAGTGTGCTTGTTTTTTTGATGGATCAGATTAAACTCTATTGCTTTGTGTTATAGTCAAGCATAAATCCTTCCTCTTTCAGCAGAAAAGTATTTATAATACAAACCAATGAACAGGGTAATTTATACACAATATTGTTCAGTCTAATTTGTCCATTAACTGTAATAGTCTCAACGGTATATGATTTTCAAGTCATATGTGCTTACTGCAGGGGCCAGAAATAGCAACAAAGGAGGTAAAACAGTGAATATGTTTGCTCTTTATGGCTTTTGCTGAAAACATAACATACGTAGCCTAGTAAGTGTGCTTGTGTGTGTGTGATTTCTTTTTAGTGTTCATTAGGTAATGCACAGCATTGCAAGTGACACTGGCTGCTGGAAGAAGTTTAATTCTTCATATTAATTAGTTTTGTGTTGTCTTGTCTATATTCAGATCTTAATATAAAAATACACAAAATAGTTCAAAATTTTTGTCAAAAAAAAAAAAAAGATCAAATGGCCAGAGGAAAGAACAGTGACTGGGGTTTTTTGTTTTGTTTTGCTTTGTTTTTAATGTAAAGCTCAGTTTTGCAGGTCCTCTCATGAGGCCTGTTTTGTGTGATGGTGAACTATTCTGAACGCCTAGTGAAGCTAATAGGGGATGAGGAGGTTCAGGGCTGTTCAGACAAATCCTCTGATAAATAATACCGTCTCTTTACCACACTGGACAAAATCTGGAAAAAAGAAAAATCCTGCTTGTGTCTTTACATAAATAAATGTATGCATGAGCGCTATCTTACGAAGTCGTTCATGTTTGTTTAAGTTAGAGCACAGGACACACAGTAAGTCTGGTGTCTGGTTTTTGAAACCAGGGTGTGTAAGCATTTACGTCCAAAAAAAAAAATTGTTCTGGAATCTGAAGGCTGAGACTGACAGGAATAATTGACCTTTACAATAAGTAAGACCTGATTTTGACATAGATTATTTTTCAGCATTGTTGTATATCTGCGATACATTCACTGTTGGTATAGCCATAAAGGTCCTGCTCCTTTGAATTTCAGGATATTTTGCTGGATCTAGATTTTTATATTTATGTTATGAAACTTGCATTTTGGGGTGAGGAATGTTCCTGGGGCTGTTAGTTTCAGTCCAAGTGTAGCCATCACTGTTCTTTTCACCACTTTTTCAGAACTAAATTGTCAGTAGCTGTTTAATTTTTGCTAATATAGTACTTCTCCCCCCCGCCCGCCCAGTAACTTCGTAAGTGAAAAGTGACTACATATTTTCTGGGGATTCATTCTTCTTTTGCTTTCCATACTTTAACTAGTCAGTACTTCATGACTGTTAAACAAGATGTGCTGTTTCCTGGAACAGCTACTTTCCAAGCGAGTACTTTTTCAGTTTTGTATGTGTTCTTGCACAATAATAATAATTTTTAAAAAACCAAAAAAAAAACAAAACCAAAAAAAACCCAGTCTTTATTCTTTTGGTTTGGGGGATTTGTGTCTTTTTTTGTTTTACTGTGTTTTTGTTTAGCTTTTTTTTATTTATCCTCTTATCCACTGGATTAAATCTCTTGTTTAGTTATTGCAAAATCCCCTCGCTGTCTTTTTAGTTCAACCTGAATCATGAAAACAAGGAGTCTGAATTACATTTGAGGAAGGAAATGTTCATCTTGAAACACAGTACTTGCAGGTAAATCAGTGGACACAAAAAAAAAATAAAATAATTAGAAATAGAATGGCTCTTTATTTTATGTTACTGATTTGGAGTTGGCTACGTCTGAAAAGGAATGAAAAAATGATCTCTTTGCTTGAGATTTGCTAAACAATGCTATAAGCTCCAAGTTATTTTGAGGTGGTGAAAGGTGAAACATTTGACATGTTCTTTTTGGGCAATGCTTTAAAAAAAGAGGGCGGGAAAGAGGCGTTGCCACATCAGAGTTAAGGGTGTTTGTGGTTGTCCATGACAGCGGCTCCAGTTTTAAAACACCTGTGTTTACTTTCCAGCTTTTCTCAATCGGCCTGAAAGTGGCCTAAGAATGGCACAGACAGACCTGCAGTGTAGCTGTGTTGCCTTTGCAACACACACACAAAAATCACGAAAAAAAAGAGGAAAAAAAGACAGAGATAAATCTCTTGTTATGCAGCTAATCATTAACAGCATTTTTGTACCTAGCTGAAAACACTTTGAACTTTTCTAAATTTTTATAATCTATCACATAGTGCCTGTATTTTTTTTTTGCTAAACTATTAAGCTACATTTTTATCTTTGTTGTTTTATTTTCTAGCAAAAGTAAAATCAACGTAGTGTTGGTTTGAGGGGCGGCTTAGTGGTAAATAAAAATAATAGAAATTGATATTTTAGTTGCAAAGTGATCTATCATTTCAGTGTTTGGAAATACAGGTACCACTATTTCAATTAAAAAAAAAAAAAAAAAGAAAAAGGAGGCAAAAAGAATAGACAGAGCCCTCCTTGTGCCACGCTCCCTGAAAACAAAATCTTACAGCTCTCTTTTGAGTAGAGTTTTGCTTCATGATATTCTGGAATTTGATGTGTATTAACTTTCTGTAATGTTCTAGTTTGCATTTTATCACAGAAATACATTGTCCTGCAGTGGGTTATAGAAATAAGTTGTGTAAAATAGATATCACTTGAAAACTGAGTAATGGAGATTGAATGTTTACAAAAGACAAGCTGCGATATCACATTTTCAGTGCTTGCTCAGAAATTTTGAAATAATTTGTGGATCAGTATTTAAGATATTTATCTAATGAGAGGCATATTTATTGCTACCTTTGAAATTTGTTTGCATCTTACAAACTTCCCTGGCTTTGTAAGAAAACCTTGGCTGCTTTCTCTTATTATTTTTGAATTGATGCAACACCTTTTGCAACTTCTATTCCAGATGACATGCCTGACATTCCTGTTTATAAAAATATGCCTGTTTCATAATTATGTTTGTTTTTCTTTATGGATCACTCAGTAGAGGTCAGGTTTTGTTTTCTGGAAGTGGGGGGAAAAAAAGGCAAAAGAAAATACAACGCTGATACAGGAGCACAGGTGATTTCTCCCTTAGACCGATCTCTCCTTAAAATTGTGAGCTTAATAGACAGATTCAAGGTCAGTTGTAGCACGTATGATGAACAACATAAAACCCCGTAACCAAGACATATAGCCTAACATATTACTTTACACAATTAAATATTTATTTATAACTGTTGGTTTTAACATGATGACTCAGCAGACCAAACTGGGAACATGCCAATCCCTTCCAGATCAAGCACCTCTAATAAATTGAGAAATTGTACCAGAAAGATCTTCATTTGTGATACACAGCAGAACATCCACCTTTCTATGGCTTTCCCGAGGGGTAGGAAAAGTAATACAAGTGTGTGAGCAGACAAAGCTGCCTTCTGAAGAGCACACAGTGTGCTCTCAGCTGGCTGCAAGGAAAGGTGCTTAGAAAATATTTTTAACAGTGATTTTTCAGCGACTCAACTAGAATATCTGGATGATATTCATCTGAGCTTTGAACACAAAGAAGAGCTTGTGAGCTAGGTCCTCATCTGAGTATCTGCATAGTAGTATCACTGAAATCTACAAAGTAATGCTCTTTCACACCAGTAAAGGACATAATCCAGTACCTCCACTAAGAAATGGGGGGCACAAGAGATCTAAGGAGTTCACATAACTTATTCCAGTGGGCAATAAAGGTAACTAAAAGATACATTTAAAAGAGAGAGAAGTTGTCACATTTATTAAATTACCAGGTGCAGATTTGTTTTAAAAACAAGCTGATAATGTCAATGTATGAAAGGGGAAGAAAAAGCTCTGTGAATGTAACTTTTTCTGCAACACTAAGATCGTGACAAGAAAGAGGTTAAATAGGGAGCTAATATTCAAAATATGCATAAGTGGTTTGGATACCTACCTCTCCAGATATATATCATGGTTTTTAGGTATCTAACCCACTTAGAGTTTTTTGAATCCCACTAGGTAACTGTCTTGAGCTACCTCAGAACATCTAAAAATCCGATCATCTGTTCACTTTTTGACCTCTCTTAAAACTACTCCTACTCCCTGTAAAAGCTGATGGTTAAATAGGAGCAAAATTAAAGATGGTAGTTTCTTAGCAGTTAAAACTTGAGTGACCTTAAAAATGTGACTACCTCTATGAAATATATTTATTCAATTTTTGTTCGTAACCATCTAGTAAGTCACTCTAGCTGTTTACTTGGGAATTTTAGCATTAAAGTATGTGAAATACCACCAAGTCTTTAAATGCTCATTAGAGAAGTAAGACAAAATCAGCGAACCACCTCAGAAAAGGCGTAATTATGTGAATTCTAGACCAACTCCTGTTAGGTACTTTAGGTACATAAATAGGTAGTTTTTCATGTGGTTGCTCAGCCATCGATTGGCTGTCTCTGTTCTAGGCTGTGTAGCAGTGTTAGGGTGGTACTGAATCCAACACATGATACCTGCAAATACCTTCACATAGACTGTAGACAAGAGCTTGTGTGGCCTTTTGTAGTGAGTCTGCAATGCAAGTGTTTGGGATCCCTCCTAAATTTACCAGACTTTGCTTTTTTTTCCTGTTCCTGTACAGGAATCACGTCAATATTGAAGGAACTGTTCTGTCTTAAGTAAATATAGCCAAAATGGGCCAAATACAGAATGTAAAGTCTCTGCAGCTTTTTTTTTTTTAACTTTTTTTTTCCCCCCCATCTTACTCAAGAATGCATGTCATACCACAAATCTTGCATATCTTGCTACAACTGAAATATCATGGATTCAGTTTGGTCAAGGCCTGGGTGCTGGCAAGATTGCTTGTACCATCTTGCTTTCAGTCACTTTATGCCTTTCTGATCCAGGGCTGAGGAAACTTCTTAAAGGCAGGATACATTTTCATCAGCCTCAGCACCACCTCTTACCATGTTTCCAGGGGGTACCACATCCTCAGAAGAGTCTACAAGTGTTAGGCAGGAGTGTATCTGGTTATGCATGAACCATCTGGTGTTGTCTCACCTGGTCTTATTCAAGGTGCAGTCATAGGGAAGCCAAATACTTTATTTAGCTTGTTTCCAAAATATGTCAATATCTGAGAGTTGCAAAACAATTCTTATTTGTAAGCATCATGCTGTGGATTTGGTCTCTCCATTCAGTACTTGATTTGGAAAAAGTTACATTCTTAACCATGTGATACATCAGCTGCCACCTCTGATCTTTGCCACCAGCAAAGTATTTATTTATAGAAGCTAGAGTTCTTCCACTCACTGTAAAAACTTAAAAATCCATCTGCCTTTTTTCAGTTTTCACTCAGAGACTCTCAACAAAAACAAAAAGATATTGAGAGGTTCACATACGTTCCACATATGACTGTGTGTGCAGCAATTAGAAGTATAGTCCATGGGAAACAACTGCTTAGAAATGTCCTGGTTTGTGCATTTGAGGCTCATCTTCATCTTCTTGATGACCTTTCATTGTTCTGTTCTTCTCTTGTGTACCAATGTGACTGGAAGCCCTCTGCGGTCTTTAGATCAGTGTCTTCTGGATATAAATGATTTCTCAAGAGAACACTGAGTGAGAATGTACTTTAATTTTAATATGGAAGGATTTTGTATGAATTGTCTAACAAGCAGGTTTTTTAGCCTCATTTCCCTAAGAAAATAAGGGTTATATGGTTATGCAGTCTTTGTTTTCACCTTCTGATTTTTAGCTACTTTCAACCACATCTGACAGAAGAATAATGGTTGGATCCCTAACAAGAAGAGAGGTTGGATCCTCTCTTATACTCAGTTGCTAGTTTTCATGAAATTCCTAATGTCCTACTCAAGGAAAAGTTGAGGAGAACTTTATCAGGAGCTATTAGTGTTTAGCAGGGGACAGCTGTGCAACAGGATATCACTACCATCCAAATGATGGACCAAAAAAAATCAGTAAAATGAGCTGGAGGTATTGTAGTAGAAAGCTATAAAGGATATAGGTAGAATCCATTCATTTTATGAGGATATTGGAAGGAATATGAGGTTGTTATTACAAGGAAGGTTGGTAAGAGGAAAGTGTAAGAGCGTGTGAAGATGGGTATCAGACTTAATCAATATTGCTGGTACAAGAGAACTAAGTTGATTTTTATACTCTGTTTTAAAGAGATGCTTTTGCACAAGGAAATATAAAGATGATCATGTCAATATAAACATTTTTCTTAGGTTTGTATATTTTTTTCTTCTATATATCAAAATACAGCATCTAATAGTAGAACTGAAAATTTTAATCTATCAAGAGTACTACAGCCAGCCATGATGAAGAGCTTCTGTCATTTCTCTCTGTTTCTCTTTTTATGCTACATTTAAAGTGATGACATTAAGCCTTGAAGGTGTTTTAACTTAGCAAATTAAAGTCTGTGCCTTTCATTAGTTTTTAATAGCATGAACACCAACTGATCTTTGGCAGTTTTGGGGGGGAGTAGTTAAGATGAAAAGCTTGAATTAAGTTGATATTGAAAAGATATTGGCTTCAAAACCACCTCCTGTTGTTTTAAACTCATTTATTGCTGTGGTCAAAGATTCAGTCAGTGGCATTTCTGATTTGTAAAAAAATATTTTAGAAATATTTTTTATATTTTTGACAAAGTCAAAGAGGTGTCTTATTTTCAGATGCTTGGAATAATTTCACTTATTTGTCTTTAGAAGAATAATCTGTTCAATATTACAACCTTTTTAGATGTGTATTGTTTATGCAAATACTTCAAAACAGAAAGGTTCAGAATAACTAAATATTAAAAAACAAATCACAGAAATGTTGTCACATAAAAGAAAACGGGATGCAAAAAAAAATTTATCTTCATTTTTATTCTCATATTATGTTCTACTTCTTTTATCTTTTTACCTGCCTCTGAAAAAGTACATTTACTTCTGCGTTCTTCTCTTCTATATTTCCCTATAAGTTACTATGTCTCTTCTCACATCTTATACCATACCTTCAACATCATGCAGCTTTCTTCTATTCACCATTCTCAAAAATGTTTTCTTTTGTCTTCCCTCATTGTTTTCCTAACTTGTCCTTCCTTTTTTCAGGCTGGATGTTTGTTTCTTCCTCATCTGTCTCAGCCACTTCATTGGGCCAACAAGAGCCTAAACATCCCCAAAGACTTTTGTCCCATGCTAAGAGCTGTACCTAAGATACTTGTATTTTCATGTATGTTGGCTTTAGTTGTTCTGTGAAGCAGAAAGATTACTTCAGGTCCCCACTAATCAAGCGGAAAATGGATGACATGAGCAAGATGTGAAAAGCTCATTGGTAGCCCCCAGAGCAGTATTGCATTCAGAGCTGACAAATTGCAGGGGATTTAAGGAGCATATGATAGGGCAAGAAAATGGCCTGCTTTCAGCAAGGTTATTCATCAGAACATTTGTCCTTTCAGAAAGACAGGTTATTTAGACAATAATTATGAGTATTGTGTATGTGCATAATTCTGCACTGTTATTTGCTACACATGCAAAAAGCTACACTGAAGTAGCCAGTTAATCAAGAGTTAACCTCAGTTCTGGCATTTCTGAAGCAAGCGTCTTCATTTACTCCCCTTTCCCCTGAAACAGTATGTTAACATTTTTCATTACAGGATCATGTGTGCTTTATTTCACAGCATTCCTGCTCCACACAGTATCCAGAGAACAGCCAATCAATATATTTTTATATCTTCTTTGTTCGTTATGTGTGCCAATCCCTTGTTTACTGGAAACCATTCAGATCTCTCACTGAAAACAGAATTTTGAGTAACCATCATGGGGATTTTCTGTAGTATTCAGTAATATAACAACCAGTTTAATAAGCAGTGATTTAATGTATTCTTGCAGAAGCTTCAGGCTTTGTGGGGAAAACAAGGAATGAAGAAATTAAGGTCAGAAGTACCCACAAATTCTGCATACCTATTTGAGACATACAAACCACTACCTTTTAAAATATCTATTATTCATAAATTTCTAGTATTTAAAGCCAAGCCCAGAAGATATTTTTATGTAATTTAATTGGTCTTCTGAATATCACAGATCATTGATTTCACTGCTTGTTCCTGTATTGAGCCCTGAAATTTGTTTGTTTAAACCTACTTTCCAGAAATCAGATTTATGTAGGTCTGATATAAAACTTTCAAGAGATGGGGAGACCATCATTTCCCTTGGATACTTTGTTCCAGTGATTCAAGTTACTCTTACTCAACTAGATAAAAAATTATTTCATGTCCTGTATTTTCTGCCTATTAAGGGACAATGAGAATCAGTAGCAACTATTTGGTTCCTGGTATCTGATTTGCCTTGTTTAGAATGAGCACATGTATGTCTGTAGATACTTACGCAGTAGACATATCCTCAGGGTTTCTTAGAATCTAAACAGAATAAGATCTTTCACTACACGTTTTTTTTTTCCAGTACTTGCTTTACTGGTATGGTTTTTCTCTGCATCTTCTCTGAGTTTTTGACATCCATTTGCTTTAGAATGTGTACACCACGGATGCACATGTATTTTTATATCCTTGTTTCTCAGAGTCATGTGTAAAATCATCTTAATTGCTTCCTGGATATACTTACTATTTTTATGTGTATACACCAAAAGGTTGCTTTTTTTCCCTATTTTTCCACAGCATTGGAGTCCCAGATCTTTTTCTGAGGCAGGAATATGGTTACCCTTTCTGTACATGTAGCCTGTGTTTGCTGTTCTCAAACTGAGAGTTTTGCATTTTGTTTTGTTAAAATCCACTTGATTTGAATATGCCTAGCTACCAAGTGGCCCAGAACATTGTTTCGTCATCACTATTTACTTACTTCCTTTGTTATTCATGCACATTACTAGCCACGTCTACCTGGTTCCAAGTAAGTAACTGAAGGATTTGTTGAGTAAGAGTATGCCTAGTACTGATACCTGGGCAACCTTACTGGTATTCTAGTATTACTCAGTGACATTTGCCTCTTGGAACATAGGGTTTTGGCATTGGTTTGTGGTTTGTTTTTTTTCTCTGAACCCACTTAAGAGGTTTTTTCTTCATGGTACATAGTGATTTTGGTCTGTTGGTGTGGGGTTTGGGGGGGGATTGTTTGTTTTTGTTTTGTTTTGTTTGTTTGCTGTTGTTTTGTTTGGGGTTTTTTTTTAATCAGTATGTTGTTAACAAGTCAAAGCCTAACAAATTTCAGTACAACATCCACTTCTAATCTCATCAAAGAAAGAAATCAGGTTTGTTTGGCAAGACCTATTTTACACAAAAAATTTTTGACTGGGAGTAATTATATTCTTCCATTAAAATCTATAATTGAATCCAGAGTTTGGCCTTGGTTTAATCACAGTTTTTTTAATATTCACCACATTATTAGTGCTCTTCCAGTCTTTAGGAATGTCCTAGTGTTTTAAGATTGATTAACAAGGATCTTCTCTAACAACACTGCGACACTTGAAGTGAAAATTTTCTGAATCTGTAAATGTAAAATTTATCCCTCCTTCATTTCTAATAAACTGAAAAGTGCATATTAATTCCACATCAACTGTAACTGGGTTTTTTCCAAAGACAGACCACCTTATATATTGAACTCTTCTAGGGGGTTTGAATTACAATTTATGGTACAGGTATTCCAAACTTGGAATGGGTTTACACATTCACTGTTCCTCTCGTAAGGAGAAATCCTTATTTTCTCTAGTTCTGCCAATGATGCGGTTTTCCTTGATGCCTTTAGGTAATCCTACCTATTGGCTTCAGAACTTTTACCTTTAGGATGTATTTGTACTTGTTTCCTCTGTAGTTTTGTGACTTTTTTTGTCATATGTTTTCTTTATTTACTTTCTACATGAAAAAGTAGTTCTGCTTTCGCTTGTTTGTGAGGTCAGATTTTTTTTTTTTTTATAGCCACTCTTAAAAGACTTCTGAGTTTTCTATCATATTCTTCTATCCTTTTTTCTCACAGTTTTGAAGTGCTTTGTATAGTTGTTCAAATGCTTCTGAGCATGAAAAGATTCTGGTTGTTTTTTCCCATGTGGAATTCAATTGATTTATTAACACCTCTAGGTATTTATCTCCAGTACAGTGACCAACATCTTTCGTGTTATAATGAGATTGTCTACCTTATGCTCATATATGATAGTTTTTGAAAGACTCACAGAATATGTATCCTAAACCAAAGTCCACTATAGCATCATTATTGTCCTTTCCAAAGATTTTATGTACATGCTGAAGAAAAACTTGTCCTGTGCCCTAATTAATTTGCTGACCAGCAAGTCTTCCTTAAGTTATGTTAGTTAGCATGTTGACCTCTATGTATTCAAGAGCTGTGGTACTCTGTTACTGATAACTCTAAAAGGAATACTGGCCATGGGGGGAGGTGGGGGGTGAGGTATCCTGTTCTGTCTATTATCCTTCCTGTTAATCAGAAATTTTGACATGCTAGTTTTCCAGCAGGTTTTAGTAACGCTGGTTGTGTAAAATGTATTCCCATCAATGAGAGTTGCCTCTCACTGCTTACCCAGATTCCTAGGTTCAACACACAAACAATTGAAGAGATTCTTTTCATTATATTCTTTTCCACGTTGGTTCAACTTGCTTGTTAGGTGCTGAATTTGAGCATGTACCTCATTTGCCTTCCAAATAACCTCCCCTTGTGTTGCTGATTTAATATCCTGGCTGCTCCAGCTAGTTTCCAACTGAGAAGATTAGCCTCCTACTTGTGTGGTGTAGGCCGTCCTGTTCATACAGTCCCTTCTTTCACTGATGTGCTGTTTCACAGATCAAAATCTGCTTCTTTTCAGTCATGGAAGACAGACAGAAAGTGCTGTAAACAAACTTTCTCACTTGTAATAACTGTGGATAGCCACTTACATTTTAATTTTCCTCTTAATTGTTTTCAGCACAGTTGAAGCCTTCAGTAATTTCATCTGAGGTCGGCTGTGGAGGCATTATATAGCATTTATGTTCTGTCTTCCATTGACTTCAGTTGCAGCTGTGAGTACACGGTACTTCTGCAGATTAGACACAAGGGATTTATCTTGCACAGTCAGAAAATAGATAACATACTATGAATCCCTCTGAAAACTTATAGTTAATTCACGCTAAGGTTCCTTGACCAAAGGACCAGTTAGATTCCATGATTGCTGAGCAGCATTCAGCTCCTTTAAGTATGAAGTGTATTTGCTCTCTTATGGCTGAAACAGGAATAAACATGTAACAGACTCTTTCACTGGGCAGAGATGATTCATGCCCAGATATAGGTCCACCCTGTGCAACAATTAGAAAGAAGTCTGGAAAAAAAAAAAAGATCATGCGGTTAGAAGTAGCACCACGATGAATGTGTGCTGATAAGGGTACCTCTGACATTTCCTAATACCTCTGCACTTGACTTCATGACCTTGTTAATGTCCTGCTAATGAAGGGGTTCACTCACTCATCTTTAGCTGCTACTTGTCAGGGGTCCATTTATAGTCAATACATAGAGGGGAACATATAGCCATGAGGCAGTTGTTTTTCTCTAAAGATAAATGCAGAAGGCAGGTAAAAGGTTCTTTGGAAGTGCCCAGTTCGCTTAAACTTTAGGTGGCTGAAGGGTAGGGGAGATAGATGGCATAATTTCTCTGTTTGTAGTATTTTTGTGTGAATTATACACTCTGTGTGAAAGGTACATTCACAGATGATTTTGGGCGTGTATGACCTTATACACCCATATATGCATAATGTTAATATGTAGCTGTACACGTAGCTGTGTTTCTCTTCTACTTAAAATACTTCAAAATAAATCAAGCTTAAGGTGTGTTAAAGTTGCATTTCTGAATTGAGCTACTGAACTTGGACCAGGTCTTAATTTGCTCTCTAAGTTGCTGCTGAGAGCTAGTAGTCCTGTCCCCCAGATTATCTCAGTAAAAATGTGTTGTATGTATAGCAATGATATGGAGGTGAATTTGGTTAGTAAAGAGCAGCTCCTTCCTCTTCAAAGGAGCCAAGAACTACAAGACATGGTGTGTTTAATGGGCTTCTGTCAAAAGCTTGGTAATGCATTGAATGGTGAGAGATTGTCTGACTTTTGTCCTTTGTTGTTTATAATGAAACAAGGTAAAGATGTGTTCCCTGGAAATCCAGGGCTATATTTATTTTTTTTCCTTAATCAGCTGCCAGTGATATCTACTTTTTTTTTAAGATACATGTTTAAGAGATTAGGCTAACCTTGAGACAGGTTCCCTGGCATTGTCCTTAGCTTTTTTGTATGTAACAATATTATGTGTAAGGCCATTACTTACCTTCTTAACAAAATGTCCTTCATAAAATTAAATTCCTAAAATGCATATTGGCATGGGAGATATTTCTAGTCAATATTCTTGATTGGATCTTTGTTCCTTACTACTGTTTCTTATTTTCTTCCTGTGGAATAACAACTACAAAATATGTATGTTACAATTATGTTGCAGGAAAGATTATGAATAGTTAGTTTAAATTATTGTATTTTTTTTATAGACAATTTGAAAGTTATTTTAAAAAATAATAATCTGGTCCAGAGCAGTAATAATGAAATAACAAGATATTTTTGTTTTTAAATATACTTTGAGTTTGTCAATCAATATTTAATTACTCTGGTTTTTTACTGAGCTGTGAGGTTTATTGTAGATACCAACAGTTAGTTTCAATGTTTGTAGCAATATTTCAATGTAAATGCTAAACTACAATGATGTTGATGGTATTTGTAGCTACTAGGAAGCAATTATTCCTGACAATAATTCTCAAAAATGTAATATAAGGAGGGCTAAAAACCAAAAATCCTTTAAAATATTATATCTGTAAAATAAAGACTTTTGAAGAGAGTAGGATAAGCAAAGCTGTTAGCTAGTAACCCAGTCAAAGGAGCAGTTACCTTGGGTTGAAGAACCATTGCTGTTACAGACTCTGAGTTAGCAGTTTATCTAGAAGAGAAAGAATTGGGTTTTTTTATAAAAGGGCATATTTTCAGAGAAACTGTCAATTCAGTTGCACTCTGGTTGATGTAAATAGTAAGATTTATGATTGAAGGTTATATATCACCTAGATGCTGGATAAAGTTCTCAGAATTTTTCAGAATACCACAGTGCAAGAAATTAAAAAGAAATCTAAGTTTTATAATATGTTGTATTTTAAATTTGTGTCACACCGTGAAGCCTCAGCAGACAGTCTGAGTATTAAATAATGCTTCTTTGACTGTAGAAGTATCATTTTCTTGAAGCCTGAAAAATTAATTGAATCACAGAATTACTGAGGCTGGAATAGACCTCCAAGATCATCAAGTCCAGCCTATGACCTAACACCATGACATCAGCTAGACCATGTCACTAAGTGCTACATCCAGTCTTTTCTTAAACGCCTACAGGGATGGTGACTCCATCACCTCCCTGGGCAGTCCATTCCAGTGTCTAATCACCCTTTCTATGAGGAAGTGCTTCCTAATATCCAACCTAAACCTCCCCTGGTGCAGCTTCAGGCCATGCCCTCTCGTCCTGTCACT
>JANIJG010006670.1:125293-154045 GCA_024611175.1 Megaceryle torquata
AACAAAGGAATTAAGCCCACCCTCGCCAATCACCTTCCCCCAAACAAAAGGAATACGTGTCCCTTTTTGGTTAACAGTTTAAGTACCCTGCACCCCCTCCCCCCCCCGCCCCCCAAAGAAAAAAGGTGTCATCATTCTGAAAGTGGTGGTTATTTGAGGAATTTTATTACTGCTGTTCAGTTCCTTTGTCAAATTTGTTGCACAGACGGTGTTTTTTCCTTCCTCTGATGAAACCTGCATGCATTAGTCAATTTAAAAGTAAATGTCAGGTGGCACCTTGCACTGCACAAATATCTCACCACATCATTACAGAATTAGAGAGGGTTCTGCACAATG
Organism: Megaceryle torquata; assembly: GCA_024611175.1. Taxonomy (NCBI): domain Eukaryota; kingdom Metazoa; phylum Chordata; class Aves; order Coraciiformes; family Cerylidae; genus Megaceryle; species Megaceryle torquata. The sequence continues at coordinate 125,630 of JANIJG010006670.1, forward strand.
CTTGTCTAAATATCTACATTTATAGTATCAGTCAGCAAATGCAAAGTCAAAGACATTTCTCTTAGTTAGACTTACTCTGTGTGTTATCCTTGTGTACAGCACACATAATTGGAATACTCATCACTAAATAGAAAGAATGCATGTATACAAATACAGGGAAATGTTAATCCCATTGAAGTCAACAGTGAACTTATGTTGGCTTCGATTGGTCAGGACTTTCCCTAAAAAAATAAATTTTCTTAAAAGCTGGAGACAAATTTGGCATTCATTATGCTACCCATGAAAAGAAAGTGTTCAAGTGTTAATGGAACTATTGCCTGAAATATTATGCAAGCCAGGCATGTATCACAGATTGTGTGAATGACTGAGTCAATAAAAATTTCTAAGAAAGAGCATTTAAAGTGGTAGTTTGAATTGGTAAACTGATGATGAAAAAATTGTGATTCTTTGCTAAAAGTTAGTCAAGATCACTTGATTAATCTTGTCTCACATTTCAACTGGCAAGTATTTCTGTACACTTAGTTCTTAATTGTCTTCTGGTTATGTTGAAAGGTATATAAGAAATTCTACCCAAGTCCTTGCATTTGACAGAATACAGATTGCATAATTAAAAATATTCTGGCAAAACAAGTTTAATTCAACAGGTGTTCCAAGTGAAGAAATGCATAATAGGTGCAATGAAAAAGTATAAGATATGCTTTGAACAAATAACAACAAAAGCATTGGCTAAAATTCTAACTGTAATGTAGTAATATAGAGAAGTGTTTATTGTCTGGGCTTATTAGGATGTGGTTTTTGTATGCAACAATCTTTGGTGATTGAAATGGTTTCTTTTGCACAAATAAAAGGAAAAAATATACTTTCTGAAATAGATTATACTGTGGAAAATTGCCAAAGCATTTGATAGTTGACAAAAATATTTATCTTTTCAGTGGGTTATTTCATTCCATATTTCAAGTTATGATTTTAAAGAAATGACTGAGTAATGTATCAACTTCTATCATTCATTTCCCTTCCTCTTCCTTCCTCTGAAGATTACAAGAATTATCCAATATGTAGCAAGTACCCTTTTTTTCCAGCTGAAATGTAGTAGTCTGAGTCACAACAGAATTTCAGGCATCTTAAACTATACACTAAAACTTAAGTAGAAAGTGAAATGAATGCTTTTTCCAAGACAAAAGTCTGTATAAATAACAGAATCTAACCAAATAGTTACTAAGTAGAGGGAAATACAGTTACCTCATCTAAAATATAGTAGATAGATTTTTAGAAGAAAGAACTGGAAATCTGTAGTATTGGAGCATACTTTTCATTACCTGAGTGAAGGCAACTCACTGATAGCAACAGATCTCATCTAACAATATAGCATCAATAACAAGCCATGGAGGCATCCATCCCCAGCTGATTCAATAGGAATGTGCCATCTATTGAATCCTCTCATTTTTCTATCTGACAGGTGATTCTCATAAAGAGATTCAGGGACTTGTTCTGGTCAAAATCAGCACCAGCTATTCAGACTTTGTACAGTTGATCCCTTTTACACATCTATAGTTGCACAGAGAGTAAAACTTTTAAATTACCCATCGAGGGTCCTCTCACCACAGGAGACATGGTAGCTTGTTCCTCATGTCTTAGAAAATCCCAGTTACCCTAGCTTCACAAGTTGCAAGGTAGTGGAGCCTGCAGCCAGCCTCAGGAGCAGGTATGCAGCTTTGTCTTTTTCCCAGAAGTGCTGGGCATAATGTTAATCCAGTTGAAGGAATATCCAAAATTGTCTCATTGGTGTCTGGTGAGAGCTTCCAATATCAAAGGAGTAGTAGTACTAACAGGCTTGCCCGATTCAAAGTTGGTTTGAGAATGTCTTAGTTAAGGTCTGGACGTGTCGGTGGGGGTCATATACTCATGGATTTTTTCTTATTCACAATTTTCCTGCTAAAGGATATATTTATTCAATAATGAGGGGTCATTTTCTTAAGTGTAACAGTTGTTGTTGAACTCAGCACTTTCATTCTGAGTTTCTCTATGTGTGAAAATAACCAGATAAATTTGAGTGTGTATACTTGCTAGTAATTAATTTTCCATAAGACCACAAGGTGAAGTATTAAATATTAACTCAAGCTCTTCCCTGCCTTTCCTTCCAATCCTGGAAGAGTTATGGAATGAAACAGTCCCACTGACATCACTGGGACAATACGTTTTTATAATCCTGTAAAAACTCATAGCTTTTATGAAAGATTTGTAGCTTTATTCTGATAGTGGGATTAGACACTGCTGCTTTCTGCAGAAGTACTGTCTGTCAAGAGATAAATGTCATTCTGTCTCTTTGCATGAAAGGTTATAATTCAGAGTACATTATCACACAGCATCAGTTAGGAACTTTGGAGCGTAAATTGTTAGCTCCTCAAGTTACTACCTTGCATATTTTTTTCTGACATTTTTATAAAGCATGAATGATTTCAGCAGCAAACATGACTTGTGTCTTGGACTACATGTCTCGGTCGGACTAGTGTCACACTGAAATCAGGGGTAAGGTACTGTAATAAGTGAATGTCTCAACAGAGGAGCCAAGCCTAAGGGGTAACCAAGTTTAAATGGCAATGGCAGGGCATGGTCAATGTCTGGTCAAAGGTCAAAGCTAAGGACTTCAATGGCAAGCCTGCAGTAGAGGTTGAGTAGTGAAGTGAGGTTAGAAAGAGTTACCTGAGCAAGAATTACTCCTGCATCCTTGGACTGGAACTGTGGGTGACACCTGTTGAACAGTCTAGAGTGCTTCACCAGCCTACTGAGAGCAAGAGAAGCAAATTGTCAGTCAAACTCACATATAAGTCAGGTTTATTAATCTTAGTCAACTTTATTAAACCCTTATTAGTTGACAAGACCAATTATCTATACCTGCTCTAGTAATGAAAATAGGATCAGAGCATGGACATGCACACATGTAATCACCTATGCTTTTTGATAGAAAGCTCCCTGGCACAATTTTAATCCACTGTCCCATACAATGCCTTTGAACAATGCTGTGTACCAGGGCCTATTCCCCTTTGACAGCCTGGTATTACCAGCCCTTCCTTTTAGAGGTGGACAGAAAAGAGATTTTTAGCATGGTAACACAAGGTAGGTCATGACAATAGATCTCAAGGCTGGAGCATGGTTTCTGGCCAGCTCTTTTTAGCAATAGAGAGGTGACTGCTGTGGTCAGTTTGTGATCTATTAGTGAAGGCTGTAAATGTACCAGATGGAGAGCCCTGAAAGCACACGCAGTTTCTGGCTGCAGCACAGATAAAACATGTCTGGCTGTAACACGAACTTTCTTCTGTTCTTCTGCCAGTCAAAGTTCCGCCCCAAACTGGATAGGACACTTTTGGGGGTGAGTGGAATGTTGTTTTTATTGAATAGGGTCTTTGTTACCACAAAGCTTCTGAGACATTACAACACTACCTTTTGGATCCTGTGCGGATGACTTGCTGTTTGTGACAGATACTGACTTGATATTGTAAGTGGCCAAAGTCATTTGCATGGACAACAGGTTTATCACGGGTGATGACATTTGAAGCTTTCCCAGAGTAATCTGCCAGCAGGTCTCAGACAACCAACTGTAAGTCTTCTTCAGCTCACTCCAGAGTACACAGTCATTTCCTCCTTAGTTTCCCCTAAGGATTGCCAGTTTGTTTCTTCAAAGTGCATCTGAAGCAAGTCGGGTCTCTCAGAGTTGAGGAAAATACGCCTGTTATTAAAGTAGGTCAGAGAGGTTTTTTCTTCTTTGTTTTAAGTGTGTATTTGATAACCTGGTCTCCCTCAGAAGGGATATGTCTCTTTTCTAGTCCAATTACTTATGCAACCATATTACAAGGCTTCCCTCAAACAATATGCACTGTGCCCAAAACAGCATGCTTTATTTTCCCTTCAGATGAGACAAGTTTCTCTGTGTTGCTGATGTCTTTCCAGTATTTAATTGAAATTGCATTTTTCCGACTAATTTTTACATCAGAAACAAAGTGTGTGATGTCACCAAGGACAAACCTGAATTATAGAACATGGAGAAATGTGTCCTTTCCATGTGTCCACAGCTGTAAGCAGTCTTTATTCTGAGAATTAAAGAAATTTACTTCTGTTATTTGTATATAGATTCTAAAGCCGTAGCTACCATGTAAAAAATGACTTGTGAATGGCTAATTGCTTCTTTTTTAAAACAAGGTTGTCTTGATTGTTTTCTTCTAGTTTCCTTTTCAAATTGTGCATCATGGTTTAGTAGTGACACAAGCATCTACCTATTTGTATATGGAGACCTAACTACTTGCTATTTTAAAGCATCTCCAGCTTGTGTTCTTAATGAAATCCCTCCTACTAAAAGATCAGCATCTCTGCATGTGACATGTACAAACCCAATCCAGCTATGAATGTGTATTTTGGAGCTGTCATCTTTGAAAGTTCTCAGGAGTCTTTGTTGTCACTGAGGTATTTTACCTGAAATAAGCTTTGTGGTATCCTTAGGTAATTATCCATATGCACATAGTATGTATGTGTTATGGTATCTCTGGGTTTTTTAGCTATGGACACTCATCACAGTCCTTGGATTGTCCTTTGAATAGCTTTTTTTTTTTTTTCTTCAATTTCAATATACCATATTGAAATATGGTATAAACCATATTCCAAGCACACATGCTTGGAAGAAGTAGGGGATATTACAAAATAATACTGTAGATGTTGGTAGAAAGTTTCTTTATCATCATATCTAATGTTAGATTAACAAATTCTTAATTCTCACTGAAAAATATTGGGAGCCTTTCATAGAGGCACTTTCTTGCATAATATGATAATAGACAGGATCTGCCTATAATGTGCTTGTTTGTGTGCATCATTAGGTGAAAGAGTAAAATGCTTGTCAGATACTGCTGGTACAGTGTGCTTCCCAGTGTGATGTGACCATGCAGTACAAGAATGAGACATTCACGTTTCAGGCATAGTAGTTCAACTGCTGTTGCTTTTCTTATGGTAAGAAAATTAACCAGGTATGTATCTAGTCTGGGCAAAAAATGCTATTGGATCTTTTTATTTTCTTTGACAGAGCAGTAAAAACCTCTTTGGGGTTTTTTGGTTGTTTTTTTTTTTTTCCTCATTCCATAATCAGCATAATATTTGTTGTAGCCCAGTACTGGTCATCCCAGTCACAACAGGACCTCTCAGAAATGAATGACCATATCAGCAGTATTCATATTGTATGATCATATAGTCTTACTGGAATTTGTTGCTATGATGAAGATAAGAGTCCAGACTTGGTAGCAACATCTTTTACATCTCTTCTGAAAAGCTCCCTAAAAATATTAAATTAGGGTTAGCATAAAGACTGAATTGAGGAAGGTGGCATTAGGTAGACTTGCAGGACAACCATTCTTGAAAATAAAAATTCCCTTTTATTGTAAAAAGGGAGATTATGTGGTTACCATTTTTTAATTCCAATATGAGAAAACATTAAGATATTCTTTGTAAAGTAACTGGAAAAGATGAACCTGTACATGTGAAAAGCCAGTGCTGATGCACTCATATCACCTATGTGAAAACCCTGATTTCAGCTCCCTGATTCAAGCTGGGCACCCTCAAACATTTTGAAGGTTGAGCTGTGGAGTTAGTCTTCTTTCTGATGACACATCTTCTGTCTGCTTTTCACATACTTAGCAATTTAATAAAAGATTATTTGTGCCAGTCACAGAGAGACAATGTAGACCAATGGAAGTCACCAGAAACATGGATAATTCACATGACTTCAGAGCAGAGAAGTATTCTTGCTGGTGGGAGTCTGCAATGTCCAGAGTGAGTTTGCTCAAGAGACTGGAACTCAACATTAGGTTTCTGCGTCCAAAATGAATAACCTAATCACACGGCTGAGGAGGAGTTCCATCTTCTGTCAGGAATTCTGCCTCAGAAATATTTAAATCTAAGCCAGTGCATCTTCACGGGGCATTACTGTTCCAGTGAAACTGGGTTTTATTAAAAAAAAAAAAAAGGTTTCATTAACTGATATTTATTCTGACCAACAATAGCAGTATTAGATTGTAGAGTAAAATCTTATTATGGTTAATTGTTTGATCCTGATACAAACTCATAAAGGTCATGTTTGCTGTTGAGATCCCATTCCTTTGTGCCCAGAGGGAATGTCAACCCGGGTGTGGTTGCATGTGTTGGGGGAATCTGAAGCTTAAGGGCTGTTCTAGTTCTCACCACTGCCACTGTTACTCTGAAATTCACAAGGACAAACAACCCTCAGCTAGTTGTTCTTCTACCGATCCTCCACTGCAGCACAGATCCATCAGAGATCAGCAATACAGTTACTTGATTTACTCTAATTTAAGTTTAGCAAAGATAATTTCCACTAGAAAATGACGTATTGAGTAACAGCTTTTCATGACTTTCTAATGAGTTCAGTTACTATTCTAAATTTTTCCAACTCTGGTTTGTCTTCCAGAAGTGTTACCTGGTGAATGAAACTACATTTCAAAAGTCAAAATTCAACATGAAGTTTTAATTTTACGTTTTTAATTTGGATTTATTATTGTCTATTATGTATTTCATGATATGTCAATAATTTATAGCATCTATTATAGATGTCCTAATTTTCACATTTCCTTTTTAAAATCACCAAGTGCAGCTGATACTTAAAGGCAAGTTGAAACATTTTCTAGATCAACACGTCCCCTGTTTATATTGTAATGAAACAGTTTGACACGTTAGCACTGTGATTTAAAAAACAAGGAGATCACTAAGTGTGTTAATGGAGTGCAAGGTATTTTCAGTCTCCTTGTGTTAGCTGGAGTCTTTTTCTTGCCTCTGAAAACCTCTTATCCCCTAATTAATAAGACAAGTGCTTATACTCTTTTCTGGATCAAAGCATCAACTGTTTCTGTTGTTGGTGGAACAGTTTGATATGTTGACACTTTGATACAGAAAATAAGATTGAGCTGTTGTAATCTTCACTAAGTAGCAGCTGCTAATGTAAAAATAACAGAATGGTTAGAAATTCAATGTCATAATGTGTCAACATGATCTGTTCTATCAAGTTGTATGTCTCTTATCGACATGATGTGTAAAATGTAAAAGCATTAAAAATAGTGTAAGATAAAAGTATTTCTTTAGTGGTTTTAAAACATTTTTGCAGATTTTTTCTTGCTTATTCCTTCAAACTCAGAATAAAAGAAACCTTTGTCCTCCCTCCCAGTCTCCTGCTGCCCTGAGAAGACACCTGACCTCTTACTGTCGAGCTAGCCTGCTAATATCATCAGAAACATACTTCTGCCCCACAAGAAATGGGGGCAGATCTCAGTTGTCTATTTGTAGCTAGATTCTATTTCAGACTCCAGTTAACATAGGACATATGATGTCATCTTTCATAATTTCATAATCATAATTGCCATCTTTCCCCAATATACAGCTCTACCAAGTGTAAATGATTGAGTCCATAAATTGAAGACATTACCTCTGAGACTTTTCAAACTTCTCATCTAGCCTTCTTCTAATCAATAGGAATATCCTGTGTCAGTAGAAAGAAAGCTGTTGGTAACAACTGTTAACTGAGTTAAGGGAATATCTGGCATGTTACTGGGATTCTTACCCAGTCAAGCCAGAGGAAAAAACTTTGTGTGGGAAGGGCATCAGTTCTAATTAGGTTAACCGTAAACTCAATGCAAATAAAGAGTAAGTCTTCTACAAGAAGAGTACTCACTAAGCAAGAAAGTTGAATTTTAGAAAACAGGAGATACAGAGACAAATTAAAATTGCCAAAGGTGAAGCTAACATTGGCTCTTGGAAAGGAAATTGAAACAGACAAGCAATAGTGTAGTGACTGAAATTATAACAAGGAAAGAAGAAATGTACAGTTGCTCTGAGAATGGTGTGGAGATCAAGGATAGTCCAGATTAGGTCTGAAAGTGTGTAATTTTTTTTTTTTTAATTCATTCAGCATTGGGCAATGATGATGTCAACTATGAGGACAGAGGTTAAGAAAAGTGAATGTATGAAAATAGAGTCCATCATAGCTGTTCAATAGATTATTGTGCTCAGATTGGGATAATGAATGGTTTCCACCCCCAATTCTGAAAAAGCTGATACCCAAAATTGTAGGAATGATAGTAAAGTTATTTAATGAATACTATGAGACTGTTTATGGTTTATTATGTCAAGGAATTAGCAGAGGCAGCATCTATATTTAGAAGGGAAAAAAAAACATAATTCTGATAATTATAGTCTTTATTGTGAGGCTTCAGAGTAAACTTGGAGGAAAAATGTTTTTCAAGCATGGATCCATCAACAGTGAATTGAAGTACAACTTTCACCCAAGTAGGATCATGCAAGAATTCTTCTTTGGTATGATAACTGCTTATTTAGACAAGGAGACTTGTTTAATAGAAGCTGACACGTAAGCTTATATGTGGTGCCATATGGAAAATTATTAATTACAGTGGAGAATGTGTACATTGTTATTTTACAAGCAGGCACAAGCTTAAATGTGGGAAATGCCGCTTGCTGTTAATTGGGTTTGCTAGCATCTCTTGTTTGGAAGGACGGGCATGTTGAGCTCATGTCTGTCTGCAAAATATCATGTACCCATGAAGGAGATGAGGGATTAGTCAAAGGCAATAAGGAACTAGCTAGCAGGAAGGCAACAGCAAACATCTTTGAAAGGAGAAATGTTAAGGTCCAGGGATTTCACTAGTGGAATTTCTCTCTGATTTCTCAGCAATTGGTGCTGAACCAGTTTTATTAATGCTGTCACTGAGAACCTTTGGCATGAAGAGCAACAGTGTAGCAATGAAATTGCTTGATGACACAGAGCTGGAAGATGTTATTAATACAAAGTGGAGATATTTTAATACAAAGTAAGTTCAAGCTATCTTGCAGAAAGATTGGAATGACCTCAGTACTGGAAAAATAAAAGCAGTGGGGTTGAATTCAATGGTACCAAGTGTAAGGTATCATAGTTTCAGGATGAATAAGAATTTCCACTGTGAGCTGGGTGATACCACCATGCAGAACAGTCAGATAACAGAAGGTGATTGTGAGCAAAAGGGATGCAAGAATGTATCGGGGAAGATGTTTCCACTGGAGTGAGAATGTACTGTTAGCAGAGTACTGATGAGCAATGGGTTTGAATGGATCAGGAGAATGGAGAGCCTGCTTACTGAGAGCTGACATAAAAGGTTGTTTGTTCAGCCTGCACAGAGAAGGAAAACTGTATGTTCTCTATAAATATATATAGGTGGAAATATAAAAGCTCTCTATAAATGCATGAGATTAAAAAAAAAAGGTAAAAAAACAAAGCTAAGAAGCTTTATCACTCAACTTCATTAAATATTTTTTCCTTCTGTTGGATGTTGAAAAACATTATAAAATCCATCTCTCACTCACAGGGAACCTGACAGCATAAGATGCTGTGTGTTCTTACCTCTTTCAATTTAGATTAGAGTTGAGGGTGCTCATGTTTGCCCTAGAAGAATTAGGAAAAGATAAAAACTAGTTTTACCCTCTGTTTTCCTTTGCTTAAGTCTTGTATTTTTCTAGCCTTTGGGTTAAGAAAACACATAGCATTGTTCATTTAAATATTTTGAAAGAAGAGTAAAGGGAAAAAGGATCAGTAATGAGATTTTCTTAGTCAAGATCTGGCTATTTTAAGTTTGATAGGTAGTAATTAGCTTTTAGATTTAATTGGAAAATTTAAATTTTCACTAAGTAACTGTTTGCTAAAATGCAAAACAGGAGAAGCGTAGAAACAAAAATTTGTTTTTGCAGGTAAGTGGGGCAAGGGAGGGAGAAGATTCTATCCATGTTAAAAAAAAAAATATGAAAGCACAGGAACTCGAGGGCAGAACAAAATTGTGAGAAAGAGACCATACCCGGTGATCAGAACAGCCTTTCAGAGTTAACCAAGAACTTCACTGAGGGTGACCCCCATACCAATGTGGTGACCGATCACAACTCTGAATTGACCTTTTTAGGGAAAACTTGCATCAGTGGAACCTGAGAGCGTAAGTCTTTTTCTTCTTGTTGTTCCTTCTTTACCCTACCTTCCAAAACCAAATTAAATCAAAACTGATCCATTTCTGTAAAGAGTTCTGATTTCCACAGCTCGACATTTTCCAAAGGAATAATATTTTATTTAAAAGTTCCCAAGCATCTATTGTTATTACTAGAGGTGAGCTCATGTAGGATTTTTGCCATATGCACTATGGATGGATTTCAATATACATTATGGGAGTCTTCCAAATGTTTTATAGTAGGGCAGGCACCATTATTTTAGCTAGCAATTTAACTTTGTGATGGGCACCGTTTTGCTTTACATCTCTCTTTTGGGAAATATTTGAGTCATTTCTTTGTGTTTAACATTCCTTAGGCCTGTGAATGATGGGTCGTTCTGTCACACGGCTGTATGCTGTGCACAAAAATTCTCGTGCTTGAATTTTTATTAGTCTCATGCACCTCCCTAGCATCAACCCCACTACGTGCTACTGAGGAGATGAGCAAAGGTCTACTTTTCTTCCCTCTAGTTTTTGTGGTGGCTTTTCATTTTTAAATCCAAAGCACCCGATTGCACCTGATTCTGCTGTTATTTTTACTGGTGCAAACCTAGTCAAATTAGTGCAGTTTTCTCTGCTGAAAAACTGACTTACTTATAATAAGAGTTTTCAAACTCTAGTGCCTTCTGACTTTTGTCCTGGAAAACAAGTAGAACATTAGGTGTATTTTTTATGATAGTTCTCCAAAGAGACTAGCCGTTAATCTCTACGTGAGTAGGTGTGTCAGCTGCAAACATTTCCTTCCAGTCTACCATTTCAATCACACTTCACAGTACACTGAAAATTGGCAAGGATGTTAATTATTGGCCTCTAGAACAAACCACCTACTTTGATTCAAGTGTGTTTTCCAATTTTTAAGAATGTTGTTTCACCTACAGTACAGTATAATTACAGAAAATAGCTTGGTTTGGCTAACATCCTTGTGTTCTGTGAGTTCTGCTTGCAAGGCAGCAAGAAGTACTGGGAAAGAGGCTCACCTCCAGAGGATTTTAACCTCTTGCTGACAGATGTTAGGGCTTGCCAGCATCCAGTACGTTGTTTTAAGTATCAGAAGCTCTAAAACACTGTCACTCAGATGTTAAACATTAACACTTTCTGCTTTTAAAGCTGAAGGAACTCTCTATATTGTAAGAAAGTTTTTTATTTTCCAGGGAACTTCCTGTTACAAATGTCTGTTACAGGAGCAATTACAGTGGTGGGTCCTGTACATGAGCAATGCAAAACTCTGGGTGCAACTTGACACACTCAGCAGTACGGTGCAGAGACTGGTTGTGAAGCTGCACTTCTGCAATGTGGTGTTTAATAAATTTTGCCAGGAGTCAGCCATGTATCCAGGACATGATTAATCAAACAGCAGAATAAATTGCCCATAGATGACTGGGAGCTGACAGTAAACAGTAAAACACCTGCCTTGAAGACTTACAGTCTTAATAGACAAACAGGAAACAGAAGCAAGTGTGAGCCCTGTTTTAGGAGAGAGATTCTGAGACATACACACAGAGTTGTTCATAATTATATAGTGAGTTTGGCAGAGCTGGAGGCTGAACTCTATGCATTTCCCCTCGTGTATTCATAGCTCATGTAACAAGTCTTTAATTTACCAAGAAACTTTTCCACAGCACTGTCCTGAAGAGTTGGCAGAATCCACAGTCAGCATTTCTCACACATGTGCCTCTTGGTTTGGGGCTCTACAATTTGTACAATTAATAACTTACACCATGAATTAAAAACACTGGAAAGCAGCCCAAAGCTCAGGCTCATGTGTCAAAGAATTGCTATGCAAGCTTGGTCTTATTTGTTGTTACAGCAGTTAATCATCCAACAATTTTAAGGTAATTTATATGGTACCTAGGCCCTCAAGGGAGAACTGCAGTGCTATTGAAATTGGACATTTTTAATCAATGGTAATTAAACTATAGATACACAATAAATACGCATGAGTACTTATTTCTCCTACCTCTTCTTTAACTGTAAGGCCATTCCAGTCCTGGCTACCTTCCTGACTTACAAGCCACATGCTGCAATTTCCATAATGGCTGTGAGTCACAAGCCCTTCACAGAGTGGTGTGAATAAACAACAGGAGGGGGAACATCCGGGAGGGTTCACAGATGGGAGATGACAGTGATGCTTCAGGGATCCACTCACTCCACTATAAACCAGATCCTAGTTGAGATTGCACCCAGATCCCAGAGCAAGCCGGCGGTGCCAGTCTCAGCAGCCCCTACCAGCTCATTGCCTGCCCCACTGCTCAGGGTGAGGGTTATCCAGCACCTCTCCTGCTGGTAACGTCAGCCAGTGGCTCACACCAGTGGAGCCATGTGCAGACCCAAAGGTGCACATCAGCAGCTTGTGGCTGCGTGCCTTGCTTCACTCTCTGTAAGTTGGTCAATGGTTTTGCACAATAGAAACATTATATCAGTGTGAAATATGTTTGCTGCTAAACACTTGGCTGAACTGAAGAGGTTTAACCTTAGCCATTCAAAAAGTTTATCATGTATGTGGTTTGCTATATATACATTCAAAAAGTTGTTCTGTTGGGGGAAAAAACACTAGAAACAATTGCAGTGCTAGAAGAAAGGATTTTTCATAAGACTTAAATTGGTGGTGCTACACAACAGAGTAACTTTATCTATGTAATTGTAATAAAGCATGGCTGAAAATATCGCACAAAGGATTGTTATGTTTTCAAAGAAATGTGGATATTCTGAATAAATTGTTCATTGTTTGTTTATCATTTCACAGGTAGAATTGATAGCCTTGCAACAAGAAAAAGAGGCTGCTCTTCAACAGTGCAAAATGTTAGAAGAAGAAATCCAGACGTTGCGTGTTTATTACAGGTAAAATAATTAATGCTAGTATAAATCAGTGACTCATAGGGGAAATTTTCTGTACTGTGTCTGACTGTGAGGAAATGGCCTTATCAAATAGGTATTTGTTGGAAATGTGAAGACATCAATCAATGAATCAAGGCCTACATTTCTGCTTTACTGCTCACCAGCCCTCTCTTTGAAACAGACGTCCTTTTCTTATAGCCTAAATTTCCTATTAGTTTCTTCTAAGGGAAGGGAAAGATTGCTGGCAGTTAATTTTCATAAAAATTAAAAAGCTACGTTACAGTGATGCATTCACTTAAAAACACAAGGACAAGAGAACCAGTTGACATAAGTGATTGTTTTTTCTCTGGTTGTTTCCACATGCCTAAATTAATCAACATAGATTTTAAAATAATAAAATGTGTAATTCTAAAAGACTGGTTTCCTTTTCAACTCCTATATAATATGTATGTTGCAATTCCTTAAATTCTGTAGCAGTATGTAGAATGAGAGAAATAGCCATTCTCTCATTAATTGAGGTGGGCTGCACTGCACATTTGCATAGATCAGTGGGGTTTAGTCCCTAAGGAAAATCTCTGTGTGGTCCAGTGAAGGACTTAGGTTGTTTTATGGAGTGATGTTGGGTTACAGCTCTCATTTCATCCTGACCTCCTGTGTGAGAGGGGATACAGAGCTGCTAGCAGGTTAAAGGCAGGAGAACTGGCATCAACACAGCAGAAAATTGTGAATATGAAGGCTGAATGTCTGCGATGAGGGATGTGGGTTGCAAATGTAAATAATAAATGTAGTGTGAATATTACGTTCATTGGAAATAAAGAGGACTAGTTAGTAATGACTAAAAAGTATTTGCAGTAGCAGAACTGTGTATGCTTCCAGAGATGAAGCATTTACAAGTGAAAAATACTCAGGTTTCTAGAGGTTTTTTGAGTTTCCCCTTCTCATTAAGTTTATTAAAACCTTGGAGGGAAGTTTCAAAAACAGCTTTTGTTCCTAAATCTCATAGGCTTTTATTTAAAGACTGTTAATAGTGAATAGAAACCCCAAGCAATTTGTGAATATTGCTTTTAATTAATTTGGTCAGCATTTAGTGTGTGCACAAATTATAGTACGATTTACCAAGTTAGAAAGATTTTATTATAGATCCCTCATGACTCACTTAAACAGGGTTTGTAGAATAATTTTAAAAAATGAAATGTAACTTATGTACTGATATTTCAAAAATTTAGAGTTTGCTTGTGCTTGTCTCTGCAGAAGATTGCAGGAGATTTTTCACTGACTTTTGAATTACGTTTTTGACATAGCATATCAAGTTTGCACTAACCTACAGCATTTTAATAAGTGTAATAGGTAGCAGCTGCACTTTACTCATGTAAATGCTTTAAATCTCAAAAATGTTAACAATAATGACTTGGAAAAATCACCATTAGAATGTACCATCTTATTAACTTATGGTCCTTAATTTGAACAGGAAAAATTTCACTGTAATTTTGATGGCATTTGCAAGAAGTAACTGTAAGGTGTGGAAATGCTCACATGAATATACCCTGGAGCAAGAATCATCACTACTAAGTTACACAAGTTACATACTAATTTAGAACATCAAAAGTGATTTTATCTCCTACCTCACTATCCTTAGAGAATTTTTTTTTCCTATTGCATTCTGAAGTGGGCCCACAGAGTCCCAGATTGATAGAGGTTGACAGGAGGGTCTGAAGTTCATCTTGTCCAACCCCCCTGCTCAAGCAGGGCCACCTAGAGCAGGGTGCCCAGGACCACATCCAGACAGGTTTTTAATATCTACATGGATGGAGACTTCACAAGCTCTCTGTATATACTCAGACATATTCATGCTCAGATATACAGACACATAGCTAGGAAAGCCAAAGGCCACCCAAAGCTGAACCTGGCGGGGGATGTAAAAGGCAACAAGAACCACCTCCCATAAGTGCATAAGTAGCAGTATTTGAGGTCTTGGTCCTATCTTTTGCCTTGGTTAGAAGTTAATTCCACCATTATGAGGATTCTTATGGACTTCTTAACATTTCAGTTACAGTTTCCCTTATGTTACATGAATATCTGCAGTCTCCGTTATCTGGTGATGTGGCAGTACTTTGAATAGATGTCAAATGAGACGGGTAAAGAAAAGCATGTGTGTCACATCTGTATAAACCTTTGGGGACTGAATCAGTCCAAGGGTGGAATGACCATAATAATAATGAATGATAAAGCAGAGAGCACATTTCTCAGGTCACCCCCAAATGAGTGAAAATTTACTCTGTTTTGTATGTGGAAGCTAGTTAAGAAACGCTTGTGTAGATGTTTTCAGGGTCTTACAGGGTCTTTTTGTTTCCTTTTACTGCTCTCCATGATGTGGTAATCTAGAGTAAGAACTAAGTGTTTTTCAGACGACCTGGTTTGCACTGAGGTGGAAGTTTGCTTTGGTCCAAGTGAGTTAGATAGATGATTTACTGTTCAAGACTACATGTCCCTGGAGTTCTCTTTAGGATGAGCTCCCCAGTCAGCAAAATATAGGCTTCCACACATGCTCCACACTTCATCTGAACTGTAGAGCTGAAATGAGACGTTGTTATCCAGGGTGCACTTTCCCTCAGCTACTGTTCTCTCATCCTTTTTCCAGCTTCTCCCACCTTCAGTTCTCTCTGCAGTGCCAGCATGAGAGCAGTTTGGGAATTTTGACTTCATTTTCTGCCACCTTCTTCTTCTGCTCTTAGATCTTCCTTGGCCTTTTTCTAAAAAGAATTTTTTCATGCTTTTCTTTTGTTTCTTTGTTTTAACAGATTTCTACATTGATTTGCAACTTAGGAGAAACAAATTTAAGAAAAAATACAGCTGCTATAGGCTAACGTTAAAGTGTACAAGGGATACCTAAAGCCTTAATGCACAACCACATTTTAGGAGTTTGGTCATGTATTAATAGTTTTTGAATGCATACATGTGTAAACAGTAACATTTAAATGTGGATTTTTATACTGATCTCTCTTTCATGAACATTAGTATAATTCAGAAAAAGCCAGATGTTTCATTATACAAAATCAGGGAAGAGATATTTGGGTCCAGAATATCTGTATGTGTGAACATTCAGCTGCAGCTGAATGAAGTTGGGCAGGTTTTGTGCTTCTGTTTGTTCTTCTTGTGCTGTTTCTGTGTCATGTCTCAGAAGGAAAATTGTATTTTCTTGATAGTAACTCAAGAATACATATCAGAAGTGAAATTTTGCATAACAGTTAGGAGCAGTATAGAGTTTCTAGCTTACTAATATAATTGTTTCAACACAGTACTCATTAATCTAGGGATTAATGCAAATCATAGATCCTCAGTGACTAAAGGAGGCTATATCCAAATAATCAGTTTTGAAGTATATGGGAGTCTTAATCCCACTACCTCTTTCTCACATAGCTCTGTTGTTTGAACATCATCACAAGTTTTTTATTTGCATATTCTTCAGTTATATGATCTATCAATTTTTATAATCAATTTCCTTCTGTTCTAGTAATGTTCAGCAGTGTACTTCTCCTACATGTTAAAATGCTGACATAGGCATATGCTGTTGCATGCTGTTTATTTTTCACATATTAGCTAAACCAGCACAGCAGTGTATGAGAAATATTTCTATATATATATTTTTTTTTTTACCAGTTATTTTTATTTTAAAGTCTGCAGTATTTCACTGAAAAGCTCTGGCACCAGGAGTTTTCGTGGGCAAGTAATGTGACCAAATTTTAACTAGTTCAGCAAAAGGTGCACCTTTAACATATCAACCCCATTGCAAAGAAAGATAAGACAGCAAAATAAAAATACAGGACTATCCTTACTTAAAGGTATGTTTTTGATAGTTTTCTTGCTGGGGTCAGATGCAGTGATATTCAATTCACTAAAAATATCATTTATCCTCCAGTTGTGTAAGAAAGGTACACCTGCATTAAATAACACACCTTAGAATGAAGCTGCTGAAGAAAAGAATTGGTGTGTTCAGGCTCTCAGGTAAGGTTGAGTAGTTATTTCAATTACAATTTAAGTCTTCTCTGTGATTTAATCGAGTGCCATATTTTTGCCAAACATGATGTTCACAGGGAAGGATGGACAGTGAAGACTTTTTGCAAAGAGTCAAAAAAAATCCCTTGTATAAACCAAGGTTCTTCCAATTTGCTGCTGAAATGTGTGAGCTGTAGAAATAGCTGCAGACTGGAAGTCACAATGGGAATAGACTTACATTTATCTCAGCAAATTTCATAATGAGAAGACATTTGAAAAAACTTGCAATATTAAAATAAAATTTTGTTTAGAACTGTTTTTTACCCTGCTGAAGTTAAGATGAAGATCTGAAACAAAGATCATAGAAGCATGGAGAGATGGAATTTTAATGGTAGATGCATGTCTTGGTCCCAGATATTGCATGTTACAGAGCCAGTTAGAGCTCTAACCAGATTTATCACTTGTATAAGTTATAAATTGTTAGAGAGGTTTAACAAAATTTAAATCTGAGAGTTTCAATGTTCCTGATACTTCAGTTAAATTGGAAGTGTGTGTAAGTGATACCAACAAACAATGTAAATAACAATTGTTTTTATGGAGGTACATATATTTCCTCCAGAAAGTCTCTCTTAAAATGATATGAAGGTTCATCTTTTTGAAGAGTGAAATTGATGTGAAAGAGAGTCAAGTAGGTTTTTTTTTTATGATGTCCTTGAATGAAAGACTTAGAAGCACAGGGAAAACTCAATTTTCATTTTAATTACAGAACTAAATCACCTTATAAAAGGATAAATAGATGAAGAAAGATGCTTTGCAAGGCATTATTTGCAGTACTGGGGGAAAAAAAAAAAGTTGTTTTCTATTCAAGCTCTGAATACAGTGGTACATGTTCAATTTACTCCCATTCTATAGTTTCATGGCTGATGTTATCAAATCTAATAGTCAGATGGTACCATTTCAACGATTCCATAGACTCTGTGCATGGATATATAATGGTGTAATTCTTGCTGTTAGACTGCTCCTCTCATTCCAGTTTTAGGGACTATTAAAAATTATAATTTCTACCAAATATGTTAATATTAATCCTTTTCTTGTATTCTTTGTGGTGTGCAGTGACTGCAGTAGCAAGTCAGTCACTGCCACTGCAAGGCAGTACAATTGCCTAAATATTCAGCTTCCTGTTCTCTGTCTGAGCCCTGCTCTGCCTGTTCTGCCATTTCTCAGTCTTTTCCTGAGATTTCTCAAGTCCAGATTTTCAGCAGAAGGTTGGGCTGCTCTAACATCTAGCTTTCCAGTCCAAATGAACTGGAACCCATTTACAGTGGGATTAGTGAGGCTGCAACCACTAGTGCAGTCCTTCCTCTAAAGCAGTATCAGGATACCTTGAGCACCTGCCCCTGTAGTTTACTTCAGAGAACTGGTCTTTCCTGGCTGTTTTTTATCTCACTTTTTCAGTTATAGCCGTTGACTCACTTTCCTGCTCTTTTCACCCTGTCTACTCACTACAATTCTGGCAGTTGCTGTCATTGTTTTAGTATTAGTTGCTTTAGACATATCATGGTATAATTACAGTCTTTAAGAATGACTGGATAATGGTAACAATGTAAACCTACTGTAGCTTTTGTAGAATGATTTTGGGGAGATCAAGGAGAAGTCTTTTAATTTGCAGTTGTGTTTATGTATTCTCTGTCCTTGTAGCAATGACTTCAATTTTATCCAAGAGTTTCAGACATCTGACATCAAAGATAAATCTTGAGCTAATTAAATTTCCCGCTTCTAAGCAGAGATTCTCTCTTATACAAAAGAGATGAGGTGCTTGCATCTATTATACAGTGGGAGATGGTGTCTTCTTGTGAAGGAACCCACCCTACTGCAATTCAATACACCTAAACATTAGGAAAACAATGTCTTTGTAAGGGAACACTAAGCTTTTGTTTGTCTTTCATTATTCTAAAAAAAAAAAAAAAAAAAAAAAAAAAATCAAAACAAAAAACCTCAAGTACTACCCAAACTGTCTTTCTCAGTTTATTCCCTACATATAAAATCCAACTGATTTCTGTGGGAGATTTGGACGTGCAGGGAATAAGATTTAGCCCTTGATTGTGGTTTGTTGTTTTGTTTTTTTAAGCATGCATGCTTTCTTCATGCTTGTTTATTGAGCTGAGTGCTGAAACTAGTCAAAAAAGTTTGGGTTTTATTTTTTAAATCAGACTGGTTAAAACCACACCTTCTCTAACATTCATTGAAACCTCCATGACTTGCTTAATGTCAGTGTGTGGGGATGAGGGGAGCCAACAGTCTGGTACTTGCGATCTTGGATAGAATCTGCATGTTCAAGCTTCTCATTTGTTATCATGCCACTTTCCAGTGGGTGCTGCAGCCCCAAAAGAACTGGGATTTTAGATTGGTGGGTCTTTCTCACTTTTCCCACTGCTGCTCTTTGTCTTCTTTTCCTTTGTCTCTCTATTGCTTGTGCAATAACAGCTCTGTTAGTGTTGCAGAAGATAAAAGTCCAGGGTTTAGGGTCTGTTTCATGAACTGGTTCAGTCAGCTGAAGGGGGGGAAACAGATCAGTAAGCTGCTCTGCAAAGTTTTACTGGTAATACTGAGACAGCTGTATTTCATGGTGTCTTGGTGCAGGTGAGCAGCAGATACAGAGCCCTACATTGTTATCCTCATTATCTTTATGTATTTCACACTTGATTGGATTTACTATTCCATTCCCCCTGCCCCATTCACAGAGTTCTATGATTTGTAGCCTGAAATTGATTATTGTCTCTCCTTCTGCATTTGCTCTGCTTTCTAACAATAATTCAGTCAGTCTTTCTGACTTTATAAATCAGTAGTTTGGGAACTTCCTTGGTAGTGTGGCAGACCAGACTCACATCTGCCCTCTGATTAATATTTTACCATTTGCACAGAGAAGGGATGGTGTAGAGAGACTCTGGTATATAATGTAGGCTTGGTGTTTGCAGTGCCTGTATGGCAGGCAGTGAAATGGCAAGGAAGTTTTTTAACCTGTTGGGGGTTTGGGAGTGTCTTTTTCTTTGCCTCCTGATGGAATATCTCTAGCTATCAGATTGCTCTCTGAGATTCCTCTGTCTCTCATTCATTTAGAGACACATACAAAAAATAGTTTTGAATGTTTCTTTTTTTTTTTCCCTGACATGGTTTTGAAAATTTTTCCATCTCACTGGGAGAAAAAAAATCAAGTAGCATGGAAAGACTATTTCCTACTCAACTGTAGTGTTTTATAAAAATTTCAAGGAAGAGGAAACACTGAACTGTCAGAGATCCCAACAGCCTGAAGGAATAGCTAGCCACCCCGTGCCATCCTTACAACCAGCACAGAGGTGAATGGAGTACACTCAAATTGCTTTGTGCTGCTATTGACTCAGGCATGAATTGGTCTGACCTACATTTTATGAACCCCTTTGTGCCTAATGTTTCCAGGGACTGGCTCTTGGCCTTCAGAGGTGCCTTGCCAATACGAAACACTAAGCAGCAGGTCTGAGGAGAAATGTGGGCAGTGTGAATGTGGACTAAAGTGCCTAGCACACCCTGTGATGCAGTTTTAATTTGTACCATATACTATGCTAGTTCTGTTACTGCATTTGTTACATAGGCATGCTCAAGCATTCAAAATTTGTTGAGGACCAACCAGTCACTTGTTGTGCCAAGCACATTAAAACTAGAAACTCTCTGCTACATCTCATACTGTATTTCATCAGACTTAAGCAAATTTCTTCCCTACCCATTTGCAGTTCTGAGGTAACTTGAACTAAAATAACTCTTACCTTGTTGGTTTTGCTATGATGTGCCATTTCAGATGAGTTTCTGCTCATCTTTAGGAGTAGGGATTTGCTTGATGGAAGGGAATTCCTTGCCACTGGATGCTGATATGATCTCATCGCCCCACTCTCTGTTAGCAGCTGTCCTTCACCTGGCTGATTCTTTTCCCCTTTCCTTTACACCCAGTCTCTGCAGTTTTCTGTTAGGAATTCTTGGTTTCTCAGTGAGCTAAAAAGTCTAGGAACTGTAATTTTTTTTCTGTGCTTTTGGAATAAATACATAGCTAGAGAGGTTCCTAGGAAATGTTTTTCAAATTTGTTAAAGCCTAATAAAATGGAGGTATTAGATGAAAAGTTTAAAGTCTCTGGAGGAACTACCTGTGAACAACCAACTGAATGCTACTGATAGATTGATCAGTTTTAGAAAGTATTCTACTCCTGTATAGATATTAACTCTACTTGTAAAAAATTAGGACATTGAGATCAGTAGAGTTAATATCTATTCTGTATAATGTAAGGATACTCAAACATTGGAAAAATCTATAAAAATAATATGTAGGATTGTGAAATCTGTTAGCTGGTAGAAAGGGTATGTGACCAAAGGCTACATATTCCGTTTCTGCCATTTAAATGCTGCATGAATATAGATGAATCGCATAACTATGCTCTGCTTCAGCTGCTTTATTTGTATAATCTGAATAAGAAGTTTTACCATTTTCCATAAAACCTTTAGGGATCTATGACCATGAAATTGCAGAAACTCCTACTTTAAAATGAGTGAAGGAAAACAGATACAGGATAAGAAGCAGCCCTCTCTAGAGTGAGATAAAGAAATACAGGAAAACTGTGTATATAATAAGAGCTGTTTGAAAGACAAATTCTCCAATGAGTAGTCTGAAAGAAAATCTAAAACTGCAAAAGAAAAAATTGCACTTGCCCTATAAATATTGTATGAAGGAGAATGTCTTGTTATGAACACGATATTTAAAAATAAAGTAATAACATTGTCAGAAGGACTTTAAATGCCATTTCTTTTTTGTTGATTTTTCATAGGACATGTTTTTATGTTAAAATGTCAATTCACTAATAAAAAAGAAATTGTTCATTTTGATTTGTTTCAGTTCAGTTCTTTTCTGCTGAAGAACTGAAACAAAATAGCATTTCAAGTTGAAATGTCAAGGTGAAAGGAAATTTTTTACTTAGAAATTTGCCAGCTTGTTTTTTGGTGTTGGAATTTATGTCTCCAAATAAAAAAAAAAATTGTTTGGTGAGAAGACTTTCCACATCAGCAATGTTCAGCCAGTGCTAGACATAACATTGCTTTTCTTACTTTAAGCTTAACCCTGCTCTCAGTGGAGTCAATGGAAAACTTCTGTTAGGAAGCACCTAGGAATTCAGATGGCAGAAGTCCTCTGCCTGTCACAGAACACAAGCCAGAAGACTCTACCCACTTACTGTGTTTACATAAAGGGAAGCTGAGAGCAAGGTATTTTCTTCATTCAGTTGCTTTTTTAAGTTAAGAGTTTTTATGAAATTGCTGCAGGTATGTCATGCTGCTGCCTTTTACAGGAAATCTTCTGTCCATGAGTTGCCTTTCTAACTAATGTAATAGAAGTCTTGTGTTTTGGAAGCTGAAGGTTTTTAACATTATTCACCATTGCATAATGGTGTCTTACTCATCAGATACAGGTAATTCTTCCAGCATAGATGTGAAGGTTGTCATTTTTAGAAAGGGTAGGGACTGACCTGGAAGTTTCAGCCACAGTTTTCCAGTGAATAAGTGAGCATGCTGGGATTTGTACAGTTCTGAGCCTTGAGTAAAATGTAGCATATTTGTAATATGAAATAGCTTCAATTCATATGGTCATGACAGGAAGGAGAAGTAGCACAGAGCAACTTTTTTTCCTACCACCACCAAGAAAGCATATAAGCAGTGGTATGGAGCTGCAGTCTCCCTAGTAGAGAAGCTTCTCTGGCAATGAGTTTGGAAGGAAAAGCCACAAAAGGAGAGGGAGGGAGTTACACTGAGTGAATCATCAGTGATACATTTTCTTGGACAGCAAAGTGAGTTTAGAAAAACTCTTCCCCTACCTGAGCCACTTCATGTTTTGGTTTAATCGTCTTTTCTCTTAATCTGTGCTGTATTGGTGATACAAATTAGAGCATAGGCCCCCGCAAATGTTTTCATAAGCAACACAGAAGTGAAACGTTTCTTTCTTTCACTTTCTTCACATTGCTAGCTAGCCACACTTAGTATGAAGGCTAGTGAATTGAAAAATACAATATTGCAGTGTGTGATAGTAAAAGTTTCTACTGGTGATTAGTGTCCTGAGTAAAAGGGACAAGAATCATATCTCAGAAAGAAGAGAAACCTGCAAGTCCTATAATCTCATAGCTGAACCTACTGAGGTTGCTGTTGATCAGAGCAAATAGGTTCTAGTCTGCCACACAGAATCCACCATTGTGTCTCTCCTGTCACCACAAGAGCTATTCTTATGTATTTTTTGACACTTTCTTATGGCTGCTGCTTTAATTTTTGAGAGAAGTTTTTTGGCTCTTATAATATAAATATTTTTTCTTCATGCTTGACATCATTGTTACTTCCAATCTTTCAGGGTTAATAGCATGTGTCTGCACCATTCAGCAAATCCCAGGACAAAAACACTGATCACCACAAAATAAGCTTTGAGATGCCCAAATTGTTTCAGAGTTAGAGTAAGAAATAATGATGGCTTTTTTTTTTTTTTTTTAATTTGCTTATAAATATTAACATTATAAAAGCTGTAACTGTAAGGGATCTCTCTCTTTTCAGTGTAAATTTGCATTAAGTGCTCGACAAACTGGACTTGTACATGCAAACAGTATCTGCCCAGAAGCCTGTAACCTAAACTGGAAATACAGTGTATTGTTTGGGATTTGTTTGCATGTCTTCTGTACTTTTTTTTTTTTTTTAATAGAAAAGTAGTGGTGGGGAAGAGTCCTTATTTGTCTTTTGTATTATTTACTTGTTATGTGTTTATTTTGTTAGTATTTCTGGTGTTTGCAGCAGGAAAAATTCCTTTTATTTCATTTATTTATTCTTTTAAAATAACGTAGGAGATAAGAGCTAAGAACTATTGGGTGAAACAAGTAAAGTCACAGTTGGATATTACTGTTTAAGATAAGAATGACAATGGTATCTCTTTAGTGTGTCTGTTATCTGTGGTGTCATTAAATCTAACGATGTGCTAAATAATAAAAGCAGCCTTATCACATCAAAAGGCCTTGAATTGTCTCAAAATTGCCATGCCTGTGGCTTCCCTTTGGCTTTTGGAAAGGGTTTGGAGTCAGAAGAAGCTGCAGTTCAGAGTGCGTTTATGTGATCAAAGCTCTTTAGACAGATGGCTGCTAGCACTCCAAAATGATTAAAATATGTTCCAAGCAACATCAGTCTGTGGGCTTGGGGACCCAACCTTTCATTAGTCAATAAAGGGTCTTGAGTTCTTGAAAATGAAATCTTTAAAAGCTAATAAGGCTGCTGGTTTGCTCTGAGCTGTTTCTTTGGATTTGCAGTTGTGGATTGGACTTGGGCCAGTATCTGTCCAATAATATAAGGCTTTAAAAAAAGAAAATCTGGTTACAAAAGGCCTCCCAGCAGATAAGTCTGTTTAACAGTGTGGCCAAAATTTTCAGTCTTGGATGTGTAAGTTTAGGCACCTGAGTTTGCAGTTACAAAGCCGGAAAGGAATCTTGCAAGTGCCACTTTGGAAAGCTAGTCACTCACTGGAGCATAGTTTAACTATAGGCACCAAAGCTTGATCATTTTGACTTGTACTATTTTATTTTCAAATCCTTATGCGTTGACCCAGGAGCATGTATAGACTATTTTCAGGTTACCATACGAAGATCACTAAGTTTTCAAGAGCTTCTAGAAATCAGTAATATTATTTATAAGGTTCCCAAGTGCTGTCAGTGCTTGCCAAATACAAATGTGACATACTATAGTTCAGTGTTATTGTGCAGTTGGGTTTATTTTCATGTCTCCACCTGGCTTTTGAGAGATAGCAACTGGGGGCTTGTGCAAATGTGAAGTGGCTGTAACCTCTGCATGTCTATGTGAGGGCAACAGCAATAAATGTCTGTTAATAAGATATTAACACGTTTAAGCCATCTGTTTCTTTATTTTTCCATTCTCTGACAGAGGAAAAACTGCTCTCACAACTTGTAAACTTGTGAACTTAAAGTGTTCTTACCCACACAAGTCTTAAAACTGAAGATACATAAATTCTCTCAAAAATGCCTCAAGAGTTAGCCTACTGCTGTAAGAATGTATTTTGAAACACATTAAGAGTTTCAACATACACCAACAGAAGCTAAGCAAGTCATGATGATCCCATTAGCTCAATGCAATCCCATTAGCCAAATTGTTCAGCTTGTCTTATTTCACCTTGGGAACAGCTCTTGCATTCCTTTTGTCAGGACTTGAAGGGGCCATCAACTGAAGTTCTTCCCATCCATACACCATAGTTACTTGGAGAATGTCCTACTCCATTTCTCTTTCCCACAGTCTCTCTCTTAAGGTTTGCCTCTGCTTCAGCTTTAACAGCCAGTGAATTTTACTTGTCATAAAAATCACCGGGATGGTACAGTCTTTCAATTAATGTGCATCAGAGTCTGGGTTCTGATTATTTTGACAAGCTGATTTTTAGTTTTGTTTGTTGTAAAATATCTGGTTTGTGTGTCACAAAGCTTTTTGTCCACCTTCTAAACAATCCTGTTATCTACTCTGCTCTTAAAAATGAATTCTGAACTGGGTCATATTCTCGCTATCTCTAGGCATAGGTTCTTCAGCCTCCTGTGAACTAATTTTTTTTTCCATCAGACAATACTAAGAACTCATTTTCTCCAGAGTAGAATAACAAGGCTACACTAAAAGCTCAGAATGTAGTGAACATGCCTGTTTCTCTTAGTGTCTCCATTTTTGCAGTTCCTTATGAACAGATATATTTACTTTGGACTTGAAAATTCTTTCATTGATTTAAGTGAGCTCTGAAGAGGTTCTGTTACTTTATCTCTATTACTGTTCTGCCTCCTAAAATTTAAGGAGTTGACCTAATAACCTAAATGAGTCACAACTTGAGGGGAAGGAGATACACAAAACCTTCATCAAAGGATTATGATTTTAAGGCTTGATTGGTCATGAAGAGTTTGCACTAGGAAAGGAAACTATAAAGAACAGGTTCACAGTGTCTTAGGAACATACAGAATTTCTGTCCTTAGGAACCTTAGGATCCTCTCTTTGTATCTCCTAAGGTATGAGGCTTCATATTAATCACTTTTCTCTATACTCCAGGGAATGATATAAAAAACTTTATTAAGCAAGCCAGCATACTACATAGCCTGTGTCACTTCTATTTTTGGACCAGTTTTCTGAGCTCCATTTCCAACAACTCCATGTAACAAGAAAGAGCTGCAAAATGCTCCATCTATATATTCAGGTCTGAGGTTTCCAGAAAACCAAGCAAGATTTCAGGAGTGACATGAGTCTGGAGAAGTGGGTGATCTTATACAGGCTGCTGAAAGGTTCTGGGGGCTCCTGCTTTGAATATTCTGATTTGTCATTGTTTTCATCTGGAGTTGCAAGTCCCTGAACCTTGTAAACACCAAGTACTAAAGGTCTCCATTTGGGGAGTGGAAATGAAGGGCCTCTTCTGGAATGTTTTTTCTTTGCCTCCCCATTCCCCTAGCTGTAAGATGTGAATAGTGCTACTCATGCATTTTTTGGAAAATACATTGATTAAGTTTTCATTATTAGATTCTGCTAAATTTGAAGTGGTGTAAACCTAAATTTATCACAGTAGCTATTGTATTGCAGCAGTTCTTCTGAAATGCAAGTACAAAACTGCCTTTTCCAGATGAACCATACACTGTGAGTGCCCCATTAATACATTTAATGTTTAATGACCAACTGTTTCTCCTGCTTCCTCTAAATTACTGTAAAGTTACTATTCCAAGGAGAGAAAGTAGCTTTTTATTCTGGAGAAGACTGTGGCATTCATTGCTTTGAGTGAGAATGTAATCGCAAGCAGTTCATGATATTTCCTCTGCTAAAAGTCAGCAAGTATTTGGAAACCTTAGAAATAGAGATGAGGTTGCAAGAGAGAAAAAAGAGTATCTGCTTTCCAGGTAGGTGAGTCCACTTGTTGTATTAGGTCAGGTTTGGGGTAGTTGTGCATTTGTTTTGGGTTTTTTGTTAAATCAATGAATATATGTATAATTTTGTTGTGGAAATGTTGCAAAATTCCTTCTGTTTGTAACAGTGCAGCTCTTTATGACTGCAGGGGTT
Source organism: Megaceryle torquata (assembly GCA_024611175.1). Taxonomy (NCBI): domain Eukaryota; kingdom Metazoa; phylum Chordata; class Aves; order Coraciiformes; family Cerylidae; genus Megaceryle; species Megaceryle torquata. The sequence goes on from JANIJG010006670.1 coordinate 152,635, forward strand.
GAAACTGGTTTAGTGAAGGAGGTGTTGAGCCTGCCAAATTGATGGAGGTGAATTTGGATAGCCATTTAGTGTGGGACAGCTAGACGGGAACAGAGAAGAATGTAAAATGAGTAGATTGCTACAGATTTATGCTTGCCAGAACAAAACAGGTAACTGGTTTGTGAGTTTAAAGACCCTGAGTTTGCAGACTTAAGTAAAGACATGCCTTTAAAAAAATCCAAGAAGATTATATGATACTTCTTTTGAACATTATGCTCATGGAAGGTTACAAGAATGTTGAACACTTAAAAATTATTTTTACTCAACTAATGTTTCTATAATGGACTTTAATACTGTTGACATTACTCACGGATTGAATGCAAGCAATTTAGACAATAGATAGTATCAGGTGCTAATAGATCAAATGTAATTGCTGTTGATGAAATAATCTTACACAGTTTAGCAAAATTGTTTCAATTATTCACTGTAAAAGAAAACATGGAGTAAAAGTGAAAATACTAAGCTTTCTCCTCTAGGGGCATTATATGCATTTCTGAGACATATTTTTTATTTCATAGCAACCTTTCCTCTATAACAGCTTCCAGTGCAAGTTATTACAATTCTTTTTGCATAAGATAGGTCATGTGAAGTTCAGCTGTAGGTGGGGCCACTGTGGTAGATTGGGGGACAGTCTTAATAGATCCGTTTCATTAATTAAGTCATGCATTTTTTTATTAACAAAACCTGTATGTCAGGTTTAGCCAGCTGGGAGCCATTCTTATGGTTGTTATCTTTGTCAGGAGGAATATTGTGAAAATAAGGAATTACTGTACACGCTTTAACTCCTGATTAAACAGAGGAATGACATCCGCTCACCCACTGTCCATGAAAAAATAACTTAGGGGCATATCATAGGCTTGATTCATAGGTTCTGATCTTGCATATCTCATTAAGGTAAAAACTCCTTATATAGCGTTCAAAATTTACCCCGAAGGATTTATGTCATACCTATCCCATGGTCATTGAGGTAAGCAAAGTTAAGGCCAAAATTTCAAAAATTTAGGTTATTTATTGTTTCTTTTTACTCTTGAAGAAGTTTTTTTTTTCTTTTTGCCCCTCTTTTTGGATGTATAAAGCAACATTTTCTTGCATTCTTTCTCTTCTGGTGTTCCATTCCCAAAGATCAGGAGGAAGCAGTAAGATTTTCAGGAAATATTTAGTTGTACTAGACACCCAGTACAGTGTAAGCACCTAGTGATGGCCGTAGCCTTTAGCTTCGTGATACAAATAAATTCAAGGCATTCTTTACTAGGCTTTCTCCTGGTCCTTAACAGGAAATGCACTAATGACTTTCACTGTCACAGAAGCACAGAATGTCAGGGGCCAGAAGGGACCTCAAAAGATCATCCAGTCCAACCCCAATGCCAGAGCA
>JANIJG010006670.1:154145-184501 GCA_024611175.1 Megaceryle torquata
CATCCAGTCCAACCCCAATGCCAGAGCAGGATCACCTAGACCAGATCACACAGGAACCACGTCCAGGCGGGTTTTGAATATCTCCAGGGAGGGAGACTCCACAACCCCCCTGGGCAGCCTGTTCCAGTGCTCTGTCACCCTCACAGTGAAAAAATTCCTCCTTATGTTTACATGGAACTTCCTATGCCTCAACTTCTACCCATTGCCCCTTGTCCTGTCACCAGGCATCACTGAGAAGAGCCTGGCTCCATCCTCTGGGCACTCACCCTTTATGTATTTATAAACATTGATGAGGTCACCCCTCAGTCTCCTTTTCTCCAAGATAAAGAGCCCCAGCTCCCTCAGTCTTTTCACTATCATTAAACAAGATTGAACTGGGAGGAGTTTTTACCAAAGAGGAAGGAAAAATGCTGTGAACTTGTCCCTCACCCAAAGGCGTGAAGAGGAGGAAAGGACAGGTAGCAAGGTTCATATTATCTCATTTATCTTCCTTTTGATTTTGAGATAAGGAGGTTCTTAATGTTATCCAGATTCATATAACATCACATTCTGTTTGTCTCAATCATATTCTGCAAAAGGGACTTCCTTCCTAAGGTCTTTGGTGGAGAAACAGAAATACTTATTCTTCCATTTAGCATTTCTTCCCTACTGTTTTTGTCAAAAGAGTGATATATTATTATACTTCTACAGTTCTGACAGTAGAATGAGGACTATCTTGATATAGGAATTCAGTTATCCCTTGAACAGTTACTGCTCCTATCAGAGGAGGGTATAGTATCTGTTGAATGTATATAAACACAGTAGGCACTATTCATACTAATAATTATCTCGTCGTGTTCAAAAACTAAGGAATTGAACAGTGTTGAATTCAGTGTTGGCCAGATTTCACAAGAGCATTCATACTCATTCAGTTTCCTTGTCAGGTCCCGAGAAAATAATTAATTCTTTGGTTCAGTGCAACCAATACATTTCCTGCTACAGTATTTCACTTTTACCTCCTGGTTATGGAGAAATGATATGATGACAAAAAGAAAAAGCTGCAGTGTTTCTTGTGAACTCTTGCTTCATGAAGTTAAAAGTGTTGTCCTCTTCACCTAGGCTAAATTAAGGTGTACAACTGTATTATTATTTTACAGATTTTATTTCAGTAGCCCAATAATCAAAACTCATGAGGGTAAAGGAAGGTAGAGGGTGATGGAATCTGATTTAAAAGTTTTAGGATACAAAAATCAGTTTAGCATCCATTTGCAGCCTCTTTCCAAGCCCTACACTTTGAAGCATTCTCTTCACTGATTTTTCTCCAGCAGCCACCTTTTGCCTGAGAGGAAGCCAAGAATATCTTCTCAGGCAACAAGGCAGCTCAACAAAGCACAAGAGGCTGCTGTCACTGCCTACAGCCCATGGTGGCATTGGTGGCTGGACCTGCAACAGGGGTGCAGAAACTCTCCTTCTAAAAACTTGTTTTTTCCATAAAGATCCCAGACCTGGATCTGTCTGATGAGGTTATCCAGGCTGATGCGCATTGCCAACACTTGTATGCTGCTGATCAGCTATTTTGTGTCTTTCCATTAATAATAATTTACACTAAGACCTGAACCAAGATCAGGTCCTCAGGTTTCCAGATGTGGCACATGTAGATAATAAGAAGCAATCCTGGGCCCCCAAAGCTTAGAATTTAAAGAAGAAAAAAAAGTGAGGTAAAGGCACTTTACTCCCAGTTTCACCATGGCAGGCTGAGCTTTGCATGTTGTAACCTGCTTAGTACCACACAGAAGACATGAAATAGAAGAGGGAATTCAAGACAGAGCTCTGATCCCCAATCTACTAAATCATTTCCCCAGCATGTGTCCTTGTTTCGCATCAGGGAGAATGGCCCAGACAAGTCTGCCCAGTTACTTCAGTAAGCACTGGTACAATAGGGAAGCAGACTTCCCCTATATTAAATTTCCCAGGCGTTCCCTTTATCATTTATGCCATCATTTTAATTGCCTTGTTTCATAGCGCTTAACTGTCCAAGGAGCTGTATGATTTATATGAATAAGGGTTTGGCAGCAACAGCTAGATAAAGCATGGCTTGCTGAGTAGTGATACGTTGCTATTGTGTCATTTAGAGGGCTTTCAGGAGGTGACTTGCTAAGTGTGTGTCTGCATAGCAATCCCCCAACCAGCTGCATTTTTGTATGGGAAAAGCCATGGAAGCTTTAAAGCAGACATTATGGGCATCTGTACCAGTCTGGAGGAAGGTTTTTAGACTGCAGCACATGCATTCCTCCTAGTGGCTCACCAGCCATTGCAGAGCAACACGTTGCTGTGCACAGTACCAGTGGGGAAACCATGTGTTAGGCACACTCACCTAGAGTTCATCAGTGTACTTCACTTCTTGGCACATTGGTGACCACAGCAGGGCATGTGCTGGAGCACAGGACACCTTGTTTGCCTTTGGTCAGAGTTGCTAAATATTTTTAAAGTAACACCTTTTAGAAAGATCAGACAAAACTGTTCAAAAACTCTCTGGTTTACTTTCCTGGGGCAAGGGGAAAGTGTCCTCAAGTTGGGAAAAAAAAAAGTTTGAATTTTTTTTTTTTTTTTTTTTTTTTTTTTTTAAGTCATTCGAAGATTTTTAACCAGCTGAATCATTCAGCAATAAAGACAAGAGGGCAGAGGTCCATGTGGTTCCCCTTCCCAGGTCAATCACACTGAGGGTTTCTTGCTTTAGGGCTACTCAGCTCATCCATGAGATCATCCCTTGCTCAAATTCCATATGTATTTGGTTATTCCATATTTGAAACATGTTTCCATTCTTTGTATTTCTTTTAATTGCCTTCTCCTGGAGAGAATCTTCTCTTCCATCCACTCGGCTGGATGTTCCTGGCTATGCTGGAAGGCAGGACTGGCTTCCAGCCCTGGGTCCAAGACAGCTTCATCTCTTGCTTTTCTGGTTCAGTGGGGGAGTTAAGCCAGATGATCACAAAAACAAATCAGGACAGCCATAAAATTCACAATCATGTCTGATTTATAAAGATAGCATTGTATGAAGTACAATATATTTTCTGAGGTTATTAGTAACAGGCTTTATTCAGCCAGTAATTCCTGAATGGTGCCATGCACTTTACTGCTTGATTGATTTACATGCCTTTATGATTTTAATTAATACTCTTCTCATCAGAGACAATTGCTAGTGATTGGAAAACTCCACGCTGTTAAGTTTATCTATGCCAGTGCTTGGGAATTATTCCTGTGATCTTTATTTTTGAAATCTATTGAATGGCATCAAGAGCACTGAAGAGGCCATTTAAACACTAGGGAAAAGAAATAATGCTTATACTTCTGGGAAAACATTTATGGTGATTCACATTTTGGAAACTGAAACACTATCAATGTTTTATTCCCAGATTATTTTCCAAGAAAAAGCTTGGATCCACTGCTGAATCAGTTTCTTCAAAATACTTAGGCTCATACGGACATTGAATCATGCAGAGAAGGCTGGAAGACTGTGCCAGGGGAGGGGGTCAGGAAACTTCTCCACCCTCTGTCCTGTGACATTAGAACAAAGGGATGAAATAAGCCTAAGTCTATGAGATGTTCAGATCCTACCTGGCTGTAGCAGGGGGCTGCACACGCTAGATGTTAAAGGATCAAGATAAAAGTGTTTCTCTGTTTAGTGATCTAGACAAGCTGCTTTGTACAGAAAAACAGAAAATGGAAATAACAATAAAAGTAATTAGCTGAGAATATACCCACTTGAAGATTGGAATAATCACTATATGTGAACAAAAGGTCTCTGGATCTTCGTGTAAGTATTTTAGTTGTTCTTTTCCCTGGTGAAAAGAGGCTAAAAATCCTACCACCATCTTGATTTGAGTGAGAGCTAAGAATTTTGCAGAAATTGAAGCCTTGTAAGAAAACCTCAAATGTGCACTTGTATAACAGGTTTTGAGCAAGTCTGGTGAAGCATTTTACTGCTACAGTATAAAGGGCTGGGTTCCTTGATGTATATTTCTAGTTGGCATTTTATCAAGGAAATAAACTTTGATTTTTCTTTATTTTGTGACATGTGGATTAAAAGTACATTTTTTCAGTCCAAAGCCTTGATTTAAAAGCATTAGATCATTAAATTAAGTGGTTTTGCATAACACTAAAATTGTAACTGAACATATTATTTATGCAGAGAGAAGCAAGATAAAGTTTCTTTCAAGAGTTCTTTAACATATCAGATTGATAAGAGTCAAAACACCTTTACTGCCATTAAATATTTACCAAGACTTGGCTTTTGGAAGAGGGGCAGTTCAGTGCAGTGTGCTTGGCTCCATGCAATGCTATTGATTAGCTATCAGAAGGACATAGTTAATGGATAACTGGAGGTATTACAGAGCACTCCACATTCTTGTCAAGTCTTTTCTCTGAAGATGACCTAAAATAAAGTCAGTTACAACTGGCGTTCACCCTGCGATAGATTGCACAAGCTCACCTACGGTATGAACAAAAGGTTCACAAGAATCAGTTGACCAGAGCTTAAGCAATCCTTTCTAGTAGTTGTTGTCATCACTGCTGGACTTTAGAACTGCACATGTTTACATTTAATTAGAGAGAACACACAGTTTACAGTGCACAGTAGCTATCAGTATCGAATCAGAATTGATTTCCGCTCTCTTTCTCAAATGACTGTTTCCTTCAGACTAATTAAAAAAAGACACATAACAAAATGACTCATATAAATTTTAAAGCAAAGTAAACACGATTCCCTGGAGGTAAAAATAAAAGTCAACAACACATAGTCATTACACTGAGCTTGTTTTCAGGTGATTCTGATGCCCACATTATGGTATATATCAGTACTATCAGATTTACTTTATAAAGATGTATATATGAAGTACCCCTTTGCACTGAGTGGATGCTTCACTGATTGTTTCAGTTTTCAGGGTCAGGATTCTTATTTGTTTCACCTGAATTGTTGCAGTTTATCTAATACAAGAGGTGATTTACTACCATTAATGACTTTTGCAGAAAGATTTTGTTCATTTCAAATAAAATAGTCTGTGTGTAGGTCACTTATGTAAAATGGAAGTAAGAAGCCATTATCCTTACCACTGAGAAGCTGTAAAGGATACTAAAGGCACAAACCAAATTAGCCTTAACTTCATGCATAATTTCCAACAAAGAAATCTCCATTAGATTTTGTTAGTTATGCAGGCAACTCTAAATTCGAACTGCAGTGACAGGAGACAGCGTTTAAGCCTCCTAGCAGAAATTCCTGACTCTTGAATGTGCACATTCTTTGCCATCAGGAGAGATTTCCATGGCTGGCATTTTGGAGAGTGAAGGTTCAAGGCAGCAATTTACTGTGTACTGTCAAGTCTGTGGGAGCTGAAGGGATTGCAGTCCAAACCAGGCTGGAAATTAGCTGTGTGGAGCTGGATCCCGAAATGCCTGCTCAGAAGGCCTGATGTTATACCCTAATTTCCAAGTAAGAGACAGTGTTCAGAATTAAGCTCTTGGCAAGGATCATCAAAAATAAAAAAAAAAAAAAGAAAAAAAAAAGTGATACATACTACATCTATTTTCTACCTGTTCTAGTTGATATAGCAGCAGCTCTATTATTTTAGCATACAACTGGAGTTACTGCTTTAATTTAGCTTTGAAGAAAAAGCTGTTCTTAAAACTAATGTCAAAAACTTACTCAAAGTATAAAAAATAAACCGCTATGACCTTTAGGACAAGATCCTCTGTCTCTTTTCCACCAAGTTTGTGTTTCTGCAAATCCCTGACATAGGCAATTTCCCAGCTGGCCTGAAGCCAGAGTCGCTGGCTCTACACCACCCACGTACACACCCCTTCAGTGATCCATGTCAACTGAGTGGCCTCCAGCAGCCAGCAGAGAGGTGCAGGGGCTGCCAGTTCAGCCTGGAGACTGGGAAGGTGAAAATACCTCTTGTCTCTGAGCTGGCTGTGCCCCTCCTCCCTGCCTGCCACCCACAGCTGAGCCAGGATCTGTTCTGCCCCTGCTGCAATGCTCATGCTTCCTGGAGAAGGTGGCTGGGCTATTGTGGTGCACAGTAAAATATGTGGTTGCTAACACCATCTTAAAACATCCTTTATATTGAAATACTGAGGTCGCTCTTGATGACTTGATCCCAGTTTTGTCTTCGATTAAAAGATAAGGTTCTCTCTGTATTTGCAGTGTTACCTAAACAATCTATTACTGAAGGGAATAACTATAGTGTTACAAATACTCAGGTAAAGTTATTTTGTTAACTAAAGCCATTGGCAAATATTTAAGAATGGCCAAAGCATATGAATTGACAATAAAGAACAGATACAAGGCAGCAAAATTCTTTCTTGTAACTTCTAGTATGATAAACACCATACAATTTTTTTTTTTTTTTTTAATTTCTAGATTAATTTTACTTACAAACAAGCCTTCAGGGCTGGATAGTTACACTCACTGAATGCTTAGGCTTGAATATGCTAATACAGCCAATTCCCTGTCAAAACATGGCAGGAACATTTTACGCAAGCTTGGTTCTAGCAATAACATGTTGTCTAGCAAAGCTGTGAAGAGTATCCACAGTAGTTGCTGTTGTATTGAAAACGAAGTCCCCTAATATGTGGAAAAACTTGTGAGAGCATATGAATCTGTGTCTTGCAATTAACACAGGTACACTGTGCAACCATGAGGATGTGTAAGTAATGTTAACATGTATCAAGTAATATTCAGTATTTAAGCATAAGATCTACAATTGTTTCTTCTGTAAACTCAGATGCACTATATCTGAGAGTTCATGTATGTGTGAAAAAAGCTAATATTAAGTTATCATCTTCTAGACTCTAATTAATTGAGTAGAGATAACAGAGATTCCAGCTCTAGGTGGATTATGTGCTCAGGAAATTCAGATGTATTTCTTAGCTACAAGCTATTAACTGCAGGTCTGTGGATCTAGCTGAAGAGGATAGTACCAGAGCTACAAAAATCTCAAAAATTCTTCTTTCTACTCATTAGTCTCATGTATGTTTTGCTCTGTTTCAACCAAACATTATTAATCCAGAAACTATTTTTGTAGGGGTCCTGGACCATTTGATGGCGTGCTGAATGTGAGGAATGATAGGTGTTGCTGAATGTCGTGTTTGTTTTGCTGTCATGTGAAGCTGTGCTATCTGAGCAATTTGCTCGGTGGCTTCATGAAGTGAACTGGAGACATTTAATTACTGTGCAGCTCTGTAAAGGAAGGGTTTGTAACGGAGGTATGGTTTCCGATTATTTCTTGTTGAGAGGATGTCTCAGCAGTTTTTCAACTTCAAGAAATGCTCAGATGATTAAATCACATGCCCCATGTCCTTACTACCTCTCCCAAGATAGTCACAGGGGCGTGTTGTGGGTACTGCAGTGACCCTGGAGAGTGAAAATGAGGCACAAAAGAAAGTGCTTGCTGCTTGGTTTCATCAGAAGACCATCTGGGTTTATTTTTGTCCTAAATTCAGGCTACGTTGCATCTAACTTAGCTCTTTCAGCTGTTATGTGTCTCTTTTCAGTACTGAAGCTCGGAGCACCTTGAAAGGTAGTATTGTGATTGCTCTTTTTTACAGATGAGTAGACTGAGGCCCAAGGAGGAAAAATGTGTTTGCTAGTTGCATGTAATTTGTATTTGTTGAAAAATGGTTGTTCTAAGCTGGATGATATTCAGTTCAAGCTTTTACTGTAGATAATGAATCTGTGCTTGAATCATCTAGTGTCCAGACTGGAGCCTTGTACAGCTTGCGGGTTTCTCTAGATCTTTTCAGGAGAGAAGGATGAAATTCAACCTTTTGCTCACTGTGGGTCCATATTCACATATTGAGTTTGAATGATATGGATATGCATGACTGGCACTAATCTGTCAACATGTTACCCTGTAAAATCCTGAGGTTATATCACCAGCCACCATAGAGAAGAAAAGTAGTCATGGGCTCTGTTCAACAGGTGCCTAGCCATTTGGTTTGGTGAGACAATACAAAAAAGACAACGCCTGACCTCATCCCAGACTCAGAATGAGTGGGTATACCACATGCGAGAGAGTGACACTCGGGGATGGACAGTGACAGTGCAAAGAACATGCTCTGCATTATGCACAACATGCACTAATGTTCTGATGTGGTCTGTGGCCTGTGTGCCGCAGTCTAACACAGCTGCTGCCTTTGGTTGAACTAGTGAAAGGTGTTTGGCAGGTTGTACTGAAGAGAAAGCATAGTCCTCTTAAATCATGTAATTGCAGATGAAGGAAGGCTAGTAAAATATTTGTCTATGGTAGGGCAATGCTATCTTATTACCAGTCTACCAGCTGTCAGGCTCCTGACTCACATGTAATGCAAACTTGACCATTTTATATTCTTCCCAGCAAAATGTCAAAGTCCCTCTAGGTCTTACGGCCTTTTTTTTAATATTGTCTTATTGCGGTGTTTTCTAAGAGCACCTTTGAGGTAGGTTTTTTCAAGGTATCAGTGCTGCCTGGCCCTTGAATACACTCAGCAGTATGAAGGGACCCTCTTCAAAGCCATCCTGAGTGCAGGCTGAGGTCTGAGAGGCCTCCAGACCTTGAGTGTCAGAAGCATTTGTGGTGAAATCCAAGGTCAGACCTACATGCCTTTGGGATCATTACTGGGGTGGGGGAGGAGGGAGAGGACAGATAGAGAATGTTTGGGGTTTGCTGTTTGTTTTTTTAATTATTTATTTTATTTCTTTTAGAAGGAATTTTTCTCTGTCTGTTCATTAATTGCTTCAGGTGGAAAATCATTTCCCACCTTGTGGCAAAAGTATGTCTGGCAAGGAGAGAAGTGTTATAAGAGCAGTACTTCATACAGTTGATTTTCAGCCAAAATCAAGTCCCTCTGGGAGCAGTTATGACTGGTGAAATTTTTTAGCAGGCTTGAAGCTACTCTTGACTTTGGGAGCTGAAGAAACCTCTTGCTATCTGCAGGAGATGCATAAGTGACATCATCACATGTCACTTTTTCTTCTGCCTGGACACAGTTAAGCTGGGCCCTTGAAGCTCTGAGACCCAAGGTGAAGCAAGAAGGGGGATGTGCAGCCATAGTAAAGCAAAAAGGTTTACTCTAATTAAAGAACAAATGAATTACCTAAATCAAGGAACAGTTTTAATGTTTCTGTGACCCATTCTTCAGACCTAGAACTCCCATTTATTTTTGATTTATCGCACCAATATTTTTTAAAGAAATAATCCTCAGGACATTAATGAAGGAATTTCAAATAATAGTATGAAAAGGGGCTAAATAAAAGTATATTAGCAAAGCACATATTGATGCAAATCTGGTAATTGCAAGCTTTTGAAAAAAAAAAAAAATTAAAATATCTATCAACCACAGTGCCTTTATCTGTATCACACTGGCTACAATATATACATGTCAGAATCTACTGATCACTCAGATGTAATCATTATGAGTTAAAAGATGTAATAGTGTATTTCATACTCTATTATTCATGGCCAGTCTTTGATAAGAACCCAGTTGTAGCCACACAGGGACAGTATTTTAGAATCTAAATAAATTACTTTATCTTTTATATGTTCTAGAAAAAAAACAACCTCTCAGCTGCTGTGTACAAGTTAGAATATTTAGTCTATCCTCTTTTTCTTTTTTTCTTTTTTCTTTTTAAATAAGGTCCCATGTATTCACTGAACAGTTTAGCTTGTCATCTGCCTTTTTTTATTTTTTCTTTTAATCTTGTGCCAGGCATTTAAGAAGCAAGCAGCAGTGGTATTTTGGTAACCTGCTTTCAGCATTATTTGTATATGTCTGTATTTTTCCATGGTGATCAATGCTCAACCATAGTGGAACTTTAGTCAGTAAATTTTCTGTGCAACTGTAAAAGTGGTTTTTATTTTTAATGAGCCTGTTCTAGGGATTTAAATTTCCCTTTATAAATATTTATATTTTCAATATGTCTTCATTTAATTGAAAAGGTTCTTCACATTATTTTCAGACAACCACAGGTAGTAGTCGTAATGACATATCAACACTCTGATCTTCTAGATTCTGGATTTCTATTAGTTCATCTACATTTTGCTTGTCCATGTATATTATATTTTAGTTTGCATATGATTTTCCTCTATGGGCTGTTGGAGTGAAGGATGTTTTCCATACAAACATCTTAATGAACTGGAAAGGAAGAAAATATGCTATTGCATACTAGTAGCTGTCATGCAGACTGTGTCTTGAGTATTGTAATCAGTGTGTGCTGCTACTAGAAATCCATACTGCAACAGTGTTAAATACTTGCATGATCAGCAGTCAGGACGGTCTTGAATCATATTCATCAACACAGCAACAGCTTATGATGTTCATGAAGTTGCTTTAAAAATACTTATTTTGCCTAAAACCACTACTCATTATGATATTCTGTTGCCATTACTTTTGTTATAAATGTTTTCCATGAGTTTCTTGTACTACCAGTGTCATTTTCTATTGGTGTAAAATTCACCAATGAATTATGGTGATGAAGAGATTGGAGCAATCATTGCTAATTCCATGGAGAGCTTGCTGGTGCAGGCTCCTCCCCTAGTAATCAGCTAATAATGTTATTTCCATCATTGTACCTTAGTAACTCAAATAGTAATTATTTGGGAAATAATTCTACAGCCAACAGGGTTCACTGAGAATTTTTTACCTGATGTTCCATCTTCTCTATTCTCCTTTTTTCAATTTTTTTCTCATTGTTTATAGGTAATATATTAGATATTAGTCTATCTAATATCCTCCTTTTGACTTATGTTCTACAGATATTGTTAGATGATCTGGGCATATTTCTTCTATCATCATGAATTGATTGCCTTAAGACCCTATTCAACTGTTTTAATTCTTGACTTCCCTTTGATTTGTCCACAACCTTCTGGTACACAAATATAAAGTATGTAGTACTGTATTCTGCTTTGTATAATGAAAGAGTATTACTTTTGTGCTCTATGATTTGGTATTTCTATGAATACACCTCAAAGTCACATATAAAACTGAGTTGAATATACATCCATGGCACTTCAGTGTGAAATAAATGGTAAACATGTCTACTTTTTGCCTGAGTGAAACCAAAACAGTGGATCAGAAAGGACCTTGCAAGAAATTATACTATAGACACTATAGATTATAGAATCATAGAATGGCTTGGGTTGGAAGAGACCTTTAAAGGCCATGTAGTCCAATCCTCCACAGTGAGCAGGGACATCTTCAACCAGATCAAGTTGCTTAGAGCCCCATCTGACCCGACCTTGAATGTTTTCCAGGGATGAGGCATCTATCACCTGTCTGGGCAGCCTGTTCCAGTGATTCACCACCCTCATTGTAAAAAATTTCTTCCTAATACCTAGTCTAAATTTACCTGGTTTTAGTCTAAAACCATTACTCCTTGTCCTGTTACAAAAGGACCTGATAAAAAGACTGTCCCCGCCTTTCTTACAGGCCCCCTTTAAGAACTGAAAGGCTGTAATAAGGTCTCCCTGGAGCCTTCTCTTCTCCTGGCTGAACAACCCCCACTCTTTCAGCCTTCGCTCATACAAGAGGTGTTCCAGCCCTCTGATCATTTTCATGGCCTTCCTCTAGATCCGCTCCAACAGGTTCATGTCCTTGTGCTGAGGACTTCAGAGCTGGACACAGTACTTCATGTGCAGTCTCACCAGAGCAGAGTAGGGGGGCAGAATCACCTCTCTTGGCTTGCTGGCCACGCTGCTTTTAATGTCACTCAGGATACTGCTGGCCTTCCGGACTGCAAGCATGTATTGCTGGCTCATGCTCAGCTTTTCGTCCACCAGTACCACAAAGTTCTTCTGATTTAATTATTTTAAATTTTGCACTGCAGCATTTTTATTCCTTTCTATGTATTGAAAAATCTTCAACTTCAAAAATAAACTTCTCATAGTTGGTGAGTCTGCTTGCTAAAAGAGTCTTGTGTTAACACAAGTTAGTAACATGTCTGTAACTTACACTGATTAATTCAACTTGATGTAAATCACACTCATGACTTCTTTCTGCAGCTCAAAGATGATCAGGAAGACACTACAGATGAAAAATACTGCCTTAAAAGTTTTTGTTGAATAGATTTTTGACTTTTTAACAGTTCTGTAGTTAATTCTAGAAGAGCCTTCTTGAAACAGGATGTTCTTTTTGTTCTCTGTCACTTATGAAATAAAACTTGTTTTGGTATTAGCACATATAGTGTTAGTGCATATTATTATTTAAAACTATTAAACTGAGTGTGGTATTCTTGCATCTCAGCCTTAGACTGAAACTTAACATTTATGATTTTGTTTTCCCAGCTTATACAAATCTTTGTCTGAAGGAATGAGTCTGAAAGACCAGCTTAACTGTACTTATGGTACTTCTGAAAACGGACTGCAAGGCAGGGAGGATGTTGTGACCCTTACGTATCACCAGATTGAAGATCTGGCAGCTCAGCTGCAACGAGCTCGGTCAGAGCAGAAGGACACAGAGCTAAAGCTCCAGAGGGCCCTGGAGGCTTCACAGGAGGCCAATGAAAAAGTTCAGAAGTAAGTCACTTGCATTCTTAAAAAAAAAAAAAAAAAAAATTGCAGTAGAAAATTAAATTAAACATTTCTTCTGGTATTTTGTCTATTACTGAAAATGTGGTGGTACTCAGAAAACTGCTTTCTAGATGTGCAAGGCAAAGAGAAAGTGTTTCCATCTCCTATGAATGGTTTTCACTGTCTTTTTACCCCATGCCAATCCTATAGCATCAGAGTATTTGCCTCTATAATTGCACGGTAGAATATTAAGGTTTTCCTTTTTGGTCTGTTAGGCATCTAGCAGGTTTCATGCCACAGTAAATACTGATGGGTGTGGGGTGGCTTCAAATTCTCACTGAAACCAACAGGAAGTTTCTGAGTCAGTGAACAGGGATTGTATTCTCTTTCCATTCATAAGATTCCCTGTTAAAAGGTTATTGAACTCCAAAATCTGAAGTTCATCTCTGCTGAAGTCTTATTGTCATGTCTGTTAATACTAGCACATAACCCTTTCAAAGTCTGATTGCTGGGACACAGGCAGATGTGTAGTCAGAACCTGTTCCCAGTCTGGGAATTCTTGTCTCTGCATTACATTCATCAGTTGCAAAATACCCCTCTCTCACCCCTTCCAAGGTGGTTGGTGCTGAACTGATACAAATTTTCCCATCTGTCCATATTTGCCTTTAATAATATACAACATTCTTCCAGAGTAGCCAGAAATTGGCTTAAAATATGTTGCAAGAACGTAACAAGAGTTCTTCCTGTTTAAAAAACTACATGCTGAGTACTCCTATTGGAAAAAAAAAAATCTATTGTTACTTTTTTTTAACTACATAAAATATAGTTAAGATATATATGTGAAAATACATGTTTTCAGTCATCTACTTTAAAACCTCCAGTGCTTGTTTGAGAATCATTCCAACCTTTATTCTGCACACTTAGATATATTTGAAACTTCAGCAGGTAATTTTTATTTAAAAATAAACCTACAAAAAATAATTGCGTGTTAAAGAGAATATTGGCTAAACCTTTCTGTACATTGTTTAAAGTTGTTATTTAATTTAATTTTGTTTATAGACATTTACTAGCCATAGATATTTAAGTAAAGGTTGTTTTTTGGGTTTGTTTATGGTTTGGGGTTTTTTTGGTGAAACAAATTTCTTTATTCCTGTGTAACCAGGGTAGCCAGAGCAGAAGTGCAGCCACAACCTGAATTAAAGTGTTGGTGATGCACTGCCATAGTGAAAAGAATTTACACAATTTAACATGCTCAACTACTTGGGAAAATTTTGGTCAGGTTAGTTTTCATTATTGCTAAGATCAGACCACTGAGCCTATAGCAAAATTAAACAATTGGGTGAAGTCTTTTGATGACAATAGCATGCCCTTTTTACCAAGAAACTGTGGAAATGCTCTGTGCGTCTTCCCAGCACCCAGAGTCATCCACCCCCATCTTATAATTCAACCTGCAAACAGATTAAGCAGCTGAGTTTGTGGAAAGTGTGTTTACTTTGAGCTAAGAACCCTTGTGTGACACTATAGAGATTCCTCTGACACCTCTGGGAGAGCTACACAGACAGTTCGTACTCATCAGCAGGGAAACCAGGCTGAGAATTCCCAATTTCTTTGTAACCTCAACTGCTTCATACAAATCAGTGTTTGGCAATTAGGCAGGAACTCATTTGTTAGATTAGCTTTTTATGTTGAACGTGTAGGATGTTCTGTTTCAAAAAGGAACTGACAATTTATAAACCTGTCAATGGAAAGTCTTCTTGGTATTAATTACAGCAGTATTAATTATTAGCACTGTCTTAAGAGGATGTTTATTGTAATTTAAAATGTGATGCTGTGATTCATAGCTTAAATAGGCTTCTAAAATATGTTTTCTTAACTTCTTTTAAATGCTCAAGTAAAACTGAATTCTGACATATGAGGAAAGTACTTGTAGAAGCTATATAAAGTGGTTTCTCAGTATTAATCAGTAAAATATCTGAATAATGTAGCAACAGTTAAAAATCAGAAAAGAGAAATAATTATGAGCTTCCTTATGAAAGAACATCATTAGAATAATTAAAATAATGTTGAAAAAGGATTTACTTTGTATCTTTGTACCATGTCATTTAGCAGTGTTCACTATGCCTTTGCTAAACTCTTCTCTGGCAACACTAACATTTTTTTTTAATATTCTTATAAACTTCAGTGTTTACATTCAGCATCATATGCAGAGCTTGAAATAGAGGTGTAATTTCTCCATGGCACTGCTATCGTGTCAGCCATTTATGTACCCACCTGCAATTGTTGCTTTCCAAAATGTGAGATCCAAGTCAGAATAGTGGTCCTGTGTTTTCTATCAGGACATGAAGCATTTAAAACTTTCAGAATTATCCCCCATGGGAAACAGCAGCTGTGAACCAGAAGAGGGGTCTATTGGAATCTGCTTATAGTGAATTTGGATATAGTAAAATTTCCTCTATACTGAATTAGGGTGAACATCTCACATCAGCTCACTGCAGTTTGAGATATAAATTGCAACTGTGTGCTCTTGCCTGTAAAGATGATTCGCCATCCTAGCAGGGATGGTGGTGTGAAACAGATGATGTTGATACTCAGAGAGCGACCACACAGATTTAGCAGTATTTTTTTTAATTTATTTTGATTTTGAAACATTAATAACATACACGTTATACTTGTTTAAGAGGATACGATTCTAGTTTATACACATTTTAACTGTGTGATGTATGTAAATAAATACATGTATATGCACACATAATACAGTGTATGTATTTATTCCATAGGAAATTAGGATCATCTTCATGATACTTAATATTTTAACCTATACTCTCTAGAACGGCTATGACTATAATTTTCTATATTTAATTAATGTTTCTAATTCATTATTAGAAACAAAGAATTAGGAGAGTGGCACAGAATTCACCGGGAGTGTTGGCAAATTGCCACAGGCCCCCTGCAAGTTTGTCCTGCTGTAGAAGCCGGGAGCCAGCTGGTGCAGCCCCAGCAGGGAAATAGGGCTGACCTGAAGAAGGTGACTGGAAAAGGCTGTGAATTAATTAGTGCCTCTTCCAGCAGAGGAAGCAAGACATTTTAAAACTGTCCTTCCTGCTGGAACCTCTGGGATTGAGGAGTGGCTACTGATGTCAGTAAGATCAGAGGAGGTTATAATGTAATACCAAATCAATATTAGCCAATTATCAGTAAAGGTTGAGGCCACTTTTTATGTGTTTGGTTTTTTTTTTTTCCAGGAAATGTTTTATATTTCTGCAATAGCATTGCAGCTGGAGTGAATTTCAATGAAATTTATATATTGTGCGTTTCTATTTTTTCTCACAGTTTAATGATTCTATAGCTCAGTGAAGCATAGCTCTCTGCATGTGAGCACAGTCACACTTGCACACTCACATATCTGGGTAAGGTGGCAGCAGAGGGTGCGTGTGTAGAATTTCTATGTAATCCTCTAAAAGTAAACACAAATCCACAAAGTCATGGTGCAATGCTAAAATATACAGTTATGAAAAATAAGCATAAATGTGAGAAACATGCTGCTTGTGCATTTTGTCAAGCTAGTTCTGACTATGAATGAAGCAAATATAAAAGTAATATAAAACAAAATAATTATTACTCCATTAGTCCTTAACTGTTTATTAAAGAAACCTTTTATTTTGATTTTGGGAGGGGTTCTTTTAAGGAGGAAGTCAGAATAGTTACAAATTTGGATAAAGTATTTCAGTGGATTGAATGCATAAGAAAACTAAGAAATATTCTGAATAAGCAGATTATTTTGTCAAAGGAAATTAGTGTCTCTCATAAAAGAAATACTTAAGAAAGAAATACCTGTAATAACATTTACCTCTTAAGGTGTGGGGGTTTTTTGACACCCAATTTTAATTGTTACTGGAACACAAACTTTTTTTGAGTAGTCCTGAATTTCCGTCCAGCATTTCTGAGCAGGTAGTTGGTTTTGTAGTTGTTCACTTAGTTTCTTAGATGATGCTGATACCTGTCAATCGATGACACAACAGAACCAAACAGTTCTTTCCAATATTCAACACAGTTAAAAATAATACAAAAAATGTAAATAAATAAGAAGCAAGTATTTATTAAGGTTAGAGTGCCCCTGTTCTACACATAAAACTAATCTGCCTTCCAAGTGCAGGAGCTGTGTGTGTTTCACATCAATATCCAAGACGTTCTTCAGTGCTAGCTAGAGGGTCTAATCTTTACCAGAATGATCTGAGCAGTGCAGTTCAAGAACAAGAATGAGTATTTGAATAATCACACCACAATGTGAGGTGACGATCCAACAGGGGAGTGACCAGATACACATATGGATTTTGGGACAACGCTCTGATGCTCTTTTTTAACACAGCTGTGAGAAGAATGTGGCTAAGACCCAGTAGTCTTTCTGGAGTATAGCTGGCAAAGGAAACCATGAGGAGAAGAGAATTTAACACATGGGTGTAAGAGAGTCCGCTTCATTGATGCGATCTGAGGAGAATGTCTAATGACTGGAAGAATCAAACTTGGCAATGAAAACACAAAGCTCTTTTCAATTCAAATGCAGACTCTAAAGCTGCAGATGGTTACCTCCAGCCTTGCCTATTCAGTGCAGGGTTGTATAAAATGGCACTTTAGTGAATACTAATAGATCAAAACAAAGATTTAATAACATAAAGATGTGGTGTTCATTTTTAAATGAGGATACAGGTCAGTGTCTCAGAAAAGAGAGAAATAAGTATCTTTATGTATGGGTCTGAAGTCTCTGGAGATTTTTAACTGCAAACATGATTATCTTTAGTGAGCAGATTATATTCAGTACAGCACAACTATGCAGGGAACAGGCTAAAAGCAAAATTTCTGTATTATTGTAAAAATTGAGCCTCTTTGCAAGAGGCAAATGTTGTTAACTAGTTATCTCCCTTTTAAAATCATACCTACATATATTTAGTTGAAGTATACATTGTCGCATTGTCGCGTTCAGTCACTTGTAGATAAGAATGGAGCTAGTTAATTAGAAAATGCATGCAGAAGCACTGCACAAAAGAAACAAGTTGTACATTCATCAGGACTTAAAGCTATTTGTTTTGGGGGAGCCACCAAATGTTAGAGAACTTGGTTAGCTTTATTTTACTTCTTAGAGATACATTTCTTTAATTTTCATCCTTCTAAACAATATCATTTGATTTCTGACTTTATTAAGATGTTACATTTAGATGTTCAGACTCACCTGTTAAAAATAGACTACTGGTTTTTTGGGTTTTTTTTTTTACTTTGCTTAATGTCAAATCAACATGTTAAGTACTGGAGGCTAGGGGTACAACTTCATAGATATTAATAATGTCACTGATTTGTGTCAGTAAATAATTTAGGACATGTTAAAAGTGATTTTGCTTCTAATGAAAACCACCATGCTGCCTGCTACTGTGAAATTCTGCTGGGATTGAATAGTTGGCAATCTTTTAATATCATATGAGAAATAATCTAATTTGTGCTGGCATTTTGAAATGTAAAATAAGTTCTGGTGACTTAAAGAGTATAGGTGTTGAGCTAGTTTCTTAGTTACAGCAAATTAGCTTAGCTCTGTTGCACAGAGTTGCATTCATTTCTACCAGTTAAGGATATGACCTGTAATTTACTGAGAAGCAGATGCTGGTGAGTACATTCAAAGGATGAACAAGTGAGGGCAAAATGCAAAGAATCTTTTACTTGCTACAACAAGCCACAAAAGTCAATTGTTAAGAGAGTTTCTATAGAAGTAAACAGGGAGCTGAGGAAGATGACTCTTGTAGCAGTCTAAGATACCAAAGAAAATTAGCAATAGCTCTGCACTTCCAGAACTGAATCAAAAGTTATTAAAGGAGATTCAATATGGAAAAAAAACCTTCTTGATGAGGACTGATGTATTGGCTGCCTCATCCAATGATTAAAAGCAGATTATAAGCTCCATGGGGCCTGTAAGAGATACACAATCTCCACAGGCGGCGTTTTATGGTGTTTAGGAAACCCACACTAGCCAGATGGAAGATTCCCAGACACGCAAAACTACCACATACCCCAAAGAATTTAGCAGAGTGCAGCACAGCTGATGCAAAATTTATTTGGCATGCAGGACATGAATAGGAACACGAGAAAGTCTGAAACACAAAATCTAGTAAAAATCACATCATATCATATATGAAAATATTACCATTAACTAGAGTGGCAATAACAGGCAGTGTGAATTAATGGGATTTAGGAGCTATAGGCTTGGAAGTAGTCTGCTTTAGGAATTAAGACTAATTGAAATGTGTGAAAAAGTCATGTGTGATCTAACTGAAAGCAGTACATAGTAGGGTCAGAATTTATTTAAATACTTGGAATTCTGCACTAACACTGGTGATTCTTCTCAGAAAAATTCCCCTCAGATGGCACTAATATGCATAGTGAAATGATGAATTAAAATATTTTCTAGAGATACCTGTTTGTTGTAGTAAAAGAACTGACAGTGAGGTTATGTGCACACTCGGAGAAATTCAACATATATAGAGAAATCAATTTTCTGGGTCTGGAGGAAATAAAATATTGAACTAGTATTCAAATCTAAGGTGAGGTGAATAAATTCAGTCACTGGTCGCATATTCTCTGGACTGCGGTAGGCGTACAGTGTTTCTGTACCACTAGGCAGATCTTGTTTCCTTTCATAAAGCTAACATATTATTCATCCCATACAAAAGGAAATATATCACTTCTGCAAAGCTCCGATGAAATGTATTTTCCACATTGTATGACTCTTCACTTACCAATTTTTGAATTGCATACTCCATGTCACAGTCCAGGTAAAATCTGCAGGCTGTGTTGGAGGGAGTGCCTGATAACTTAGTACCACTACTACTGATAACCTCCCAGCCCAAAGAAGAGAGAATTTGAGTTAGTATAAGAAGAAAATTTCTGACTGAAAAAAATACAAAACAATTAGCTTTTTGTCTTGTTTGCCAGGATGTCTTAGAGACCCAAATGAAGAAACATGCTGAACCAGAGTGATGCACACTGATTGCACCGAGATCTGCACAGATCATCATGACTTCAGATGTTTTCTTTCAAAAGATTCCTTGTCATCTGTGCCCCCATGCCCCAGTTTTCTAAGTGGTTGTTTGAGAGCAGGCTACTCCTTCGGGGTGTGACAAAATGGAGCTGTTTCCTCTTCCGAGGAGATCCTGGTTCAGATCTCCTGTATCTCAGAGGGATGTTTTAGCCACACAGGTTTGGTCTGGATGTTCTCTATTCCTGGCCTTCAAGTAATACCACACATCAGAAAATAATGCAGGCTTCTTGGATCAGAGAGCAGTGAGTAGGCTACTCACCTCTGAGAAGCAAAACCTGATTCTGACACTTTCCTTTAGGGCTTTTTCTGAGTTTTATCCAATGCCTGTTGGACATAAATACAGATACAGTATCAGAACACTCATCTCCCATTTTCCAGGTGAGTGCTCTCAATCACCACCTACAGAATCACACCTTCAGGTCTGATAACATTTCAGATGTTTCTTCATCAGAAAGAAAAATAGAGAAGTGTACTGTTGTCCTGAGAAGTGGCAGATGTGTGTTAAACCCAAGTTTTCATTAGCTTGCTTGAATGCTCTAGCTGATAGTATAACTTTTTATACTTGTTTTAAAAAAGGGGGACTGGTAGCACCAGTGTTATCTTTGTCACTTTAAGAAGTGGCCTCAGGTTAGTTTTAGAGTATGGCAGCTTGAGGACCTCTGGACAACTTGGAAGCAAGACAGAGATTTAAACAAACAAGGAAACAAAAAAAAAAAAAAGAAGTTTGACTAGTTTAGGAGCACCCTCCTCCTTAAACTAGTTGGTGCAAATCCCATCCCAAGGTGCTGCCATGCTCTCGGTGCAGTCTGGAGGAGGAATGCACTGGTCCAGGGCACATGTGGAGCTGCGGATCCCATTCTCAATACCAGAGTCCTGAAGTTTGTCCTGAAGTCCTGATTTTGCTATATTCAGAATTACTGCAGTTGAGACCCTTTGTACTACTAATGATTCAAATATCTTTTGATATCTCATTTTCATTTGAAGACGGGTGTTAACAGAGCAGTTTGTGGTATCAGTACCAAGTCTCATACATTTATGTGTGATATTGCCAGAGCAGAGTATGGAGTATCCTTCTCATGGATATTTTGGGTGTCACAAATTATAGCAAGGCCTTTAGCATCTGATGGTTTATGATCAATACCAGGATTATGTTCAGTGGTGTACTTAATAGAATGAAGACAAAAAAATCCCAACCAATGGAAATGGCAGATAAGACTTTCCTTGCACACCCGAGATATCCATTGACTACAGGGAGTTTCACGTGGATGAAGAATGCAAAACTGAGCATACAGTCTAAGTCAAGTATTTATTTTCTTTGTGTAGCTATGGTTTATATTTACTTAACCTCTGTAAATTGTGGATTGCAGTGCAGATATTGTTTTCTTAAAGTATGGGTAGTTACAATATAAACACAAATATTTATCATCATTTGAATATTTATCATCTCAGCCTTTCACGAAAATATAAGCAGTGCTGAAACTTCATTCTCTCAAACACTAAGACGTACTCTATGAAAGTCAAATGTTTTCAGAGTCAACAGAATCACAACATCCCAATTTTTGACCTGTGTGTTCATTTACAGTTTGCTTATAGCTGCTTCACAGAGATGGAAGTTTGTAGATTACAACATGGTTTTATTGATTTATCAGTAGCAAAATACACTAAGTATACTCAGTAAACTGGATCAGCTCACTCTTGGGCTTGTATTGTATAATATCAGCTTGTTGTGGAATACTTCAGAACAAAATCAGAATGTTAGCTTAGTTAACATCAGTGGTGTAAAAAAGACTTGCAAAGACTAATATTTAGTAAGGCAAATAACACAAACAAATTAGATTTTGAAGTTGTTTGCCCAATAGGAAGAAGCATGCTCCCACAGTATTTGTAAGCTTATAGTTAACCATTCTGTGACAAATTATTTGATAACTTTGGACGGCAGATTGACTGCTCCTTGAAGAACAGTAAGAAAACTTTTTCTCAGACTTGCTTTGTTTTTTTGCAAGATGATAAAACGAGTGTCACAGCAAATAATCATTTACTTTAATATTTTATATCCAAATAAAATAAGTCCATGGCATTTACATTGCCGTTACTAAATAGTATTTGGTTTGTTTACAAGAGTCATTTATTTGTGGCTTGGCTGAAGGAATAAAAATAAATTTGCGGTTCTTGCTGTTAATACTCATACTGTTTCTTAACATATGCAAGAGATTGGATACTGTAAATGTATGTGCAGTAGCTCAAAAAGAAAGCCCAGACTTTCTGAAACTTCTGAATTACGTCTCATCTTTTAGAGAATTGTTGGAGCAGTTCTTTACAGCAACAAATAGAAATAACTGACTGGGCCAGCAAGTTTAAGCAAACTTGAAATCATTTACATTTTTCCACTGCTTAAAATTAAGTGTACCTTTACTGAATCAGGGCCTGGTTCTCCAAGAAAAAAATTACGGTTCATGCTTCTAATCTAATGCTGAGTCATTAATTAATAGCCAGATTTTTCCATAAGGCTTTTATTTTTTTAACAAGATTTAGTAGAAAGGCAGCATCAGTTGTATTCATGAGACCCTACAACAGCTTTTACATCATCATTACACTGCTCAGCTTCTACATTTTTGCTCTATGTGGTGGTCTGCATTTTTGCTGTATGTGATATGGGTATAAGGATAGTGATCTAAGCACTGAGTTCTTGGAAGGCATAAATATTTAGGACCAAATATTGTCATTTCAACTTCAGATTATATAATTTTTGCCCATAGAAAGTATCAGTATTCAGCCTTTGAATAGAAGATGCTGCAGATATTGAAGATATGCATAATGAAACCACTGTAGTTGGGACATTATTATCATAATGTACCCCTTTCTATCACCTCAGTTTTGATAAGATAATCATAAAATGTTTAAAGGGTGTAAGAGATGCACAGCTACATCTGACAAAAGATATATCTAAGTGGTGGACTCAAAAGAAATTTCACAGATCTCCAGTTGCAAACACTAAGAAAATATCTTACTTTATGTTTTTGAAGAATTTAATGACTCTTGATTTAAAGCCAATTTTTTATGCTTTCATCTGCAGAAATAAACAAGTTTTTCTCCTATGGTAAATCCGATTCCTGTCACCATCAGGCAGAATTGTCACTAAGGCCTGAGTTTGCAAGCTTACTAGTTCAGAAGATTTAAAGCTGTCCTCAAAACGAGCTGAAGGTCCACTGTTTCTCTCCTGAGTCAGCCTTGCTTGGGAATTCGCTCACCTCCCATGACTAGGAGGAGAAGCTCATTACCAGTCGAGCAATGAGGAGCGTGGAGCAAAATAGGCCCAGAAAGCTGTTGGGAAAAAAAAAAATAAAATCTCAGGCGAATTGTCTTGCTAGAATGGTGTAGAAGACAGTTGGAGACAGTCTGTCTGCCGGCTAGTGGAGAGAGGTTACTGAAGCATAGAAGTGGGAAGGCTTGTTTTTAACTTAACGGCCTTAAATTGCTGATAACCTAGCAAAAAGCCTATGAAGTATTTTAAGGAGCACTACACGTGTGTAGAAGACACTTTGGTCTGTGATGCTAAGTCTCAACTGGTATTTTAAAATGCCTTTTTGTGTGTGTGTAAATGAGCAGTTATGCAACCCTTCTAGGTTTATCCCTACATAGGGGACTCCATGGCAACATTGCCATATGCAAGCATTAAGAGGAGGAGAGGGTGTTTCATCTATGGATTTTTTGTTAATCCACTACTGAGGGAAGACTGCTCTTATTTCTTCTGGAAATACTTTTCAGAAGCATGACTAAGTGTGAGTTGCCCTGAAACCAGGAGAAGTCTGTGGGCAGTACTGGATTACACTAGAAAGGTAGGGAGTTCACCTACCAGTCTGAGCCCGTTAGGAAGGATTTATCACAAGTGAGAGCAAAATTAAATGCTTTTCTCATACATCCAAAACTATTTCCATTGTTACCTGATCTCTCAATGATGTAGAAGACATTCCAGCTTGGACAATATATCAGTTATGCCAGGAAGGCAAATCTATTGAAATACATGAAACCAATGTGAAAACTATTATTTTTAATATAAAGTGGGGGGTTTTGATGATTATTTCTAGGAAGGAGTTTTCTCTCCACAAGTTCCAGGTTACTCTCGGTCACCATCAGGAAGGAACCACCTTGGGAAGGTGGAATATAACTGACAGCTGCCTAGAACCAGCAAGTCTTCATCAAGTTTTGTAAAATACTCGTGGAGTCAAGAAAAAAAAAAAAGTGTTGTCTTTATTGTTTATGATATCCAGAGGAGTCTGATAAAGTTGTACTTTGATAGGAGCTACTTGAGAAGCAGCCTGAGTAGAACATTGGTATTTGTAATTTTACAAATTTGTTGTAAATAGCACTTGACCTGAACATGCCCAAGAGAGGTGAGACTGTCTTGACGGTTGAGAAGTTCAGACCTGGCCTTACAAGGAAGGTTTGTTTGAAAAATGCAGAAAGGTGTAATGTGGTGATTTCAGACTAATACTTCTAAAGTTTAGGGTCTCTTAGTATCCCCATTCTCTACATATCCATATATGTATATAATTCTTCTGGTCCTACCTCCTGAATATTTTTCTCATGAGGAATCCTGACTGTTTTGAGCAGGTTTGAGATACTGTTCATTTTAGATAATTGATTTTTGACATTGCTTTTAAATATTCCTGAAGAGGGATTTAGAACAAACCAAAATTGTCTAAAAAGTGACACCAAATGCATAGAAACATAATTGTCAGTGCCAAAAGTAATTCAAGAGTAATTCAGAAGGTGCAGAAAAGGTTTTTATTGCACAAATAGAAGTGGCAAACATTGCATAAAATCAGCATATAAACTGTGGGACTGAAGATGGAGTAATTAGGTGAAATTCTGTGATTTGATTAAATAATCTGATGCATATCATTTGGCCTTAAGTATGCTGATATATTCTCTATTTCAAATATTGTTATTTTTTTAATTCTTTAGTATCAGCCACATGCTCAGATTTGAATGTTCCATCCTATAGTAAGAGCCTAGTCTATATGATAAGCATGCTGTAGATCTCAATGTACTGAAATGCAGATGATAGTACAGCATAGTTGTTTCAGGGTTTATTTTTCTTTCTCATAACCTTGTTTATTTTAAGCAATCAGTGTGTTCTGTCTTGAGAAAGCATTTGAAAGCAAAGGAGCGATACCTTTCACAAGGTGGTGTTAAATCCAGCACAGATGCAAAGCTCTGATTTTGTATTATCCTGTACTGTGTAGCAATCTACATCAATGCAAAGTAGGGTGAAATGCTGTCAGAATAGTCCAACTGTGTTTACCACTCACTTTTCCTGCTGCGTGTGATGGCACAAGGTGAATAGTAATGGTGAGCTAGCTCATAATCTTCCAAACAGAAGGTAGAGAGCAAACAATTTGACAAGATTAGTTATTGTGGACCACAGATAAAGGCTTAATATTTTAGCCAAGGCCTGTGTAAGCCAGGTTTATTTTGAAATATGTCTGCTGTCAGGAGCCCAACTGGCTGTATTTACTTCTAAGTTTAATCATACACAGAATTACTCTTTTGGTTTGAAAAGACGCTGAAAGGGATTTAATAGGAATGCTTGTTTTGTGACAGTACTTTTCAGAGGCAGAATGGTTTGCCCTGCCAAATTTAAGGCCTGTAAGTTTAATGGAACATACTTTTTGGAGTGACATTACAAACTGTTGGGCAGGCAGGAATTGGCGGCGGTGCCTGGAGTGATTAGATTCAACACTGTGGTCTACCACAGTTTAGAGCTCACTGATGCTGCTAAATCAGTCTCTAAGACTTGTGTTTTAAGACCAGAAAGGACCATTAATACCAGTCAGTCCAGCCACCTGTCTAACACAGGGCACCAAATTTTACTTAACCATTCCTGCATCAGGTTTAAAACCACTGCTGGGCTCCAGCACATCATTTAGAAAGACATCCAGTCTCTGATCCAAAAGGTGCAGAGGGAACTTTGTTGAGCAGAGAGAGGCAGCCTGATGCATCTGAACCACATGTCACTACCACTATGATGATTTATGAAGGAATTGTTACAGACTGGTGTATGGCCATTAAATGCAATTGGCAGTGGGTTTTAGTGAGTCGATCAAAAATTATTATTGTTCAAAAGGCAGGCTTTTGAGATGGCAAAAATAATACCTGAATTAAGGAATAAGAATGATTAAAGATTCACTAAACCACCAAGAGGTAAGAAGGTAATGCCTCTGTAGCGTGGTAGATAGGTCACTCTCTGTGAGGTCATACCCTTACATCGCAGGCTTCGATACAGTGAATATTAAAACAGTTTATTCAGTTGGAACAGCCTCAACATTGGAAACTGAGAAGAAGCCATACCAGCACCCAGTGTTAGCACAGTGCTACTCCACTGAGACGGAAGCAGCTGGGATCTAGTTCCCTCATACAGATAATAGAACTGAACCAGTTTCCACTGGTCTCTTGAGTAAATGATCCTATCCAAGTGACTGGTTTCCGGGCAAAACTAGTATCACAGCAGACTCTCTTCTCTGTGTTATTTATTTCCTTGTCTTTTACAGAAAACACCTGAAAATGAATACTCCATTTAGTATTTCATGATTTATATGCAAGAGGAAGACTGAAGGAAAGGAGGGGGAAAGGAGTTTTTTTAGTTCTGAGATAAAATTAAGTGAATTTGTTTGTATGACCACTCACCAAACAGTCATTCACTGAATTCTACTGCTAAACTGCTTGTAATGCTTTTGTCCAATGCATTTCAGTTACCTGATATATTTTCAAATGTTTGGTTTCTAAAGGGAATTAGCATTAGAAAAACACATTCCACAAGAAGCCAGAAATCGCTCAAGTAAGGCCATCTTCATAGCCTGGGCCTAATCTTATCTACTGGAAAGATAACCAAGGGTTATAGTTTAGGTTCATAAGCCTTTGTATAGTATTTCAAAATCCAAGTCTCTAAACTTCTCCATCTACAGGTAGAAGCAATTGTTTCGTCTAGTCTATATATTGCTTTGCAGATTAGGACATAGGCTACTTGAAGGATGCCCTTTTCTTTCAGTTGAATATCCATTTTGGCTATTTCTGAGGCATGATGCCCTGGAAGATCACTCTGTGACTGTGTAGCTGTGATATTCAGAACTTGTGAATAAAAGTCACTGCTGTCCTTTGGCAGATGGAGCAGTGTGGAAGAATGTACTGATCTATGTGGATTGACCCAGTTGCAGTTTTTACTGATCGCAAGCTATAGTTTAGAGGTGGACTTCTCCAGTAAAATAAGTGAAAGAGAGTGAGCCAAAAATGTGCACGAGTCAGAAATAGAGACCAGTATGTAATATTTTTGCAACTATACATCCAGCTTCTGGGCTCCTGGAACAAACTGCTCTGTCAGTAAGGTTTTTAAGTCTGCTTTATGGAGACTGATTCTAAAATTATTTTTACTCAAGAGAGTAAAGCTCTGTGAGGCTTTGCTAAAAATCAGAGTAGATTGTCAAACAGTTCAGGAGCTATGTGAGAACACTGCATATAACAACATACACTCCATACAGCCATTCTGTCAGATGTATGCATAGGTGATAAGAGAACACAATTTGAAATAACTGGAATGGTTTAAAATGTTTGAGAATTTGTATCGGGGAAGACACACCTAACAACATTCTTGTTTAGGTAGCCTTCATCTAAAGATGTGGACCTTCTCTTAAAGCTTAGCAACACTTTTTAAAGTACATATTCTAACTAGTAATATCATAGCAGCAAGCCCCTCAAGGACATCTTTTTTATATCTGCATTAAAACAGATTCATCTGCTTAATTCCAAATTTGTGTTGAGGAAACATTAAGCCACTGCAATTCAAGACTCTTCACAACGATGCGTCTTCTGCTAACAAAAATGATGAGGGACCAGATGTCCCTTTCCTAATTTGTGGGGTTTTATTATTTTCCCATTCCATGGAAGCACTGAGAAGAGCATTACAGAAGTAGATAGTGTAGATAAAGAATATTTCTATCTCTCATCTTTGTACTTTTCATGGATACAAGTTCTGTCTATCCTGAAAAACACCAGACTCTTTGACTTTGGTTATGTGCAAGTCAGTATGAATAAAATCAAAGTTGTAGATACCCCTCTGAATGTGGAGTTTGTTCCTATATTTTATATGTAATTTTTTAACTCATTTTGAATGTGCACATGCAGTAATTGTGTAGAGCATGCTGAAGCGGCATTTTCTAAGAGAACTTATTTGTTAAGGGACAAATTTTCTTGAATTATTTAAGTACCAAGAAATGGCAAAAGTCACTTACTGGGACATCCCAATATCTCTGCGCAAGAAATTGAAATCTGTGAGAACGATGAGTTAGATTTGAAAAGGCTTTGTTGAACATTCCTAAAGGTGTCTTTCTGTCCTCGCACATTTGGACCTTCAGCTCTGCATCAGAATTGCCCACCATATCATTCTTCTGTCTGACCTAAAATACAAACCCAAATACTTTCTTCTTGAAGGACTTGTTTGGTTGCTTCTTGAGATGGACTTCAGTGAGTGTTTGTGCTTACATCTCAAGAGAAGATAGTGTCATATTGCATTTAATTTATAGTATGACTGTTTCCTTCACAAGCAAGAAGACATACATCATTTGTTAAATCCCTGTCTTAGGATACAAACACAGTACTGCTTTCAGCTAAGTAAAATATGGTGAAATTATACTGGCAGGTATATCATGATTGCACAAAGTAATTAAAGTTGTTTTCTTCAGGTCAGTGTTTTCCACATTTTGAATAAAATTCTGCAGACACTGAGACTTTCAGGGTGGTTCCCAGCACCTCCTATTCATCTGTTTAGATATTTAAGTTACCTTTGATCTTGAGGTATAAGACTATTCCTTCAGTTTACTGCAGGTTAAAATGCTCAGCCTCCAAAAGGAGCTGCTGCAGCATGCCACCAGGCTGGGTACAGAGCCTTATCAAAAAGGGGTGATTCTGCCACCCTCACCCCTTGCAGGTGAAACAAATGGCCTTGTTAGCTGCCTTTTATTACTCACAAAGAAAAATGTTGTGTAGTGTGAGTCGGGATGGCAGAGTTGGGCCCTTGGTGAACAAAGAGTCCAGGATTATCATTTCGAAAAGCCCCCTGAGGCCCGTATCAAGAGTTATTAACCACTGATTCAGCCCACAGCATTATTTTGGAGGCTTAAGTCGGATTTCAGTGGTATATTGGGTCTTGTATCTGTGTAGGGGTGAATTTTACCCTCTGTTATTTTATCTTATAAATATCTGTTACAGTTTCTCTTTTACATTATTGTTTAAATCTCTTTCAAAGGTATGGTTTCTTAATCCCCTGCTGCTTTGTTTTTTCCTTCTTCTAATAAAGAATAAGTAAATTTGCAAATCCACTCATGACTGAAACAAAAGACAAATAAGCCCTGCACAGTTTGTATTTGGTGCAGGATACCTCATTTTGATGATTTCAGTCATCATTCATTTGAAAAGCAGAAGCTATGATTGTTAAGCCTCATTATTTTCAATGAAGCCTGACAGTTTCAAGGTTAAACAGAAGACAGCTACTTTCATCCCAGTGGTATTTCTCTTCAAACATGAGCAGCTTTTCGCTAACTTGTTCTGCTATGGTGTGCAGTGCCATTGCTTGGTCACAGAGTGGTGCACATCTAAGCCCAGTTGCAGGACATTTTGTAAACAGTGACCTCCAACCTATGTCTCCCCAAAAGAAACCTCAATTATTGAAGTCATTTTCCCTCCGTAAGTCACACAGTATTTCTTTTTAACTGAACAGTGATTTAAGTAAGCCATGATCTCAGGTTTTTCTATTTTTCTGCTGTCTCCCAGAAAAAAAAAAAAAAATTGCAGCTCAAAAGCTTCTGTTTGTCCAGTGCTTTATGTCTCTGAAGCACATTAGAGAGGGTGCTAGTGTGAGAGAGAACTCCAGTGATGGTTGAAGTGTCTGGCAAAGCTGAAGTGATTCTGAGCATACATACAGGCTGTTAAAAGTGAGGACTGATCTGCTGTTGCCTTCTGAAATTGCACATGGACTAACAATTGATTTGACAGGGAAACTTCTCAGTAAGGGAGACTGAGGAAAATATGACCTATAAGTAACTGAGTTAAGAACCCAGAAAAGGTTGATTTATCCACTGAGAGAAAACTTTCAGGAGCAAATAACTTATGAAAGCCCTGGCTTTATGCTTGCAATGACTGCACTGAGTTATGATTGCTGGGGTGGTTCCTCCATTAAGACAAAGAAGTGCAGTAGATGTGTGTTACAAAAACAGGAAAAATGCACTACTTGGTTAAAAAAGGAAAAACAATATTTGGAAAACTGAAGGGAGAGGAGTAGTTAAGCAGTATGTTTTCATCTGCACTTTCACTCCTTTAGTCCCTGTGGAACAGCTAGAACCAGATGTACTTACCACATACATTTCCTGGTGTCTGATAATTACATTAGGGTGGTGAATTCTTAATCTTGTTTCAGGAATTAAGTCATCTGGTGAGTACAATGAAAGGTGTAGCTTCATGGTGCTTGGTGGTTCCTGGAAAACAAGAGCATTTCAATTTGTACCGTGTGTGTTAGTCATGACTTGTGGCAATAAACCCAAGATGTGTTAACTAGTTTTCCTGCACTGGAGTTACTAATGCATCCATGAGATAAAATTACTTTTGCAATTTTGATAAAGCTGTGTTATTTTTATTTCCTATCTGCATTCCTCATGTTGTATAATAAATTAAAAAAAAAAAAAAAAAAAAAAGAGAGAGAGAGTCCTTTTAGA
>JANIJG010006670.1:184601-204701 GCA_024611175.1 Megaceryle torquata
ATATATTAAAAAAAAAAAAAAAAAAAAAAGAGAGAGAGAGTCCTTTTAGATAGAAAAAAATTGTTTCCTTTGCAGCAATGAATGCAGCTATTTGAACCTGCAACTCTTTTTATCCATTATGGAAGTTGTGCATATAATATGTTGGACAAGGCCCTAGAAGTGTTCTACTACAAACAGTGTCTGCTTTTATATAGTTTATTTGTGGGAAACTTCCATTGTGAAGGATTCCATAAAATATAAGTAAATTGAAGAAATAGCTTGCATGCATGATTACTGGAGTGCTGAAGATAAATGGAAATGGAAAACCAGAACAAATTTGGCCTGTTGTGTTTGCCTACATGTTTTAACAAAGGATGGAACAAATTAAGCTGGTGAGATGCTGGACATGCTTATAGCCTAAGAGATGATTAGGCGACTCTCTGTCTTAGACAACTGTAGTTGTGTAATAATCATACAGGTCACCTTCAAAATATCATCAACCACATCCTCTGAAACCTGTCTTGTTGAGTATTTTGAAAAAGTTTTTGACATAAAACGCATGGGGCTTTAGGCATACATTTGTAAACTGGACGATGAAAGTATCTGTTGGGTAATGGGCAGGGTATTTTTTAAGGGGAAACAACAGCTAAGTGTTATATTTAACAAGAGCCATGGAGCGCTCATATTTTTTAAAGTACATGATTTGAATGTCCTGCTTACACTGAAGTGCTTATATGCCACAGGATTGCTGCGCAGTCTTTTGTTAATGCCTCATGGGGACCTCAGATATTGCATATACTACAAAAGAAAAGTGAGTTGACGTATATCACTGACTGCAAATGGGTTTGGTTGTAGGTTAAAAAGTTTTCTATAAGTTGTCTGCATTTTCCCTTAATGTCTGTCTTTTACAGTAGTGCTTTGTTTCCAAGCATGACCACCACCAGGACAGCTTGGTTCAGTGCAAACACTGTCTCTTTCAGCCAGAACATTCCTAACGTTAGCTTCCTTTTTTTTTTTTTTCTCTCCTCTCCTTCTCCCCTACCCCCTCTCAGGTTGGAAAGGCTGGTGGACGTCCTGAGGAAGAAGGTTGGAGCAGGGACCATTAGGACCGTGATCTGATTGAAAGCTCTAGTCTAAGGAAGCATTCACATCTGGTGACCAGGCTGCTTCATTCAGCACTGTGTAAACACTAAAGCCTTAACTTAGCAAACAGTTGTTAGAAGTGGGACACTCCAGCGACATTCCAAGCTGAGATAAAATCAAATCATAAATGTTTAACTACTTTGCTGCTGAGTTCTGTGATTTGTTGAAATGTTTCACTGCGAACATATATTTGTTTTTAAGCAGATGCATTGTGGCACTGTGTACTGTGAAAAATTATGTAGGTGCTTATTTTAACAGTCTGTCCTCTTGCTCTTACTAGACTATAGTCTGCTGCAAGGCACAGCTTGATCATGTTTTCAAATACTGCAGGCTTCAGGTGCAAAAACCTGCAAAGCAGCTTCAAAATTTAAATCTCTCCTGTTATTTGTGAGGCTGCAAACAGTTCAGTCTTTTTATGTTAAAGATATTAATTGATAAAGTAGGTTCATATTCGAGAAATATCTCTGACTAGTACATTGGAGATTTTTTCCTCCTTACTTATAGCCTACTGAATTGTAGCTAGTGACTGTGGCTACATCTAAGAGAAGGATACATGAATAGCTTCATATGAGGGCTGAATAGCTACTGTTAGTACATGGCATTTTCAGCATACATGAAAAAGAAATGTAGTTAGATTTCACAGGAGGTACAGCTTCATAAATTGAAACATGAAAGCCTTGTGGCATTGTACCGTATCTCAGACAGTGGGGAAAGTTTGCTGTGTTGTTTTTAGTCACTCCTCTGTCCTTTCCTATGAGGGAAAATCTCTCAAATATTCAGAAACCACCTTATAGAGTCCAAAAAATCACCTTTTCAGTGTAAAGTGAGTCCCTCACCGCTTTCCTGCAAGACATTTTGCCTGCTTCTTCTAGACCTCTGATTGCTCTGCAAGGTAGGATACAGGTTGATTTTGATGCCAGACTGCCAGCCTTCTGCTTTGTGTACTTCTGAAGTGCCCTGGGACTGAACTCAAAGTCTGAAAGTTAGACTTCTACAGGGAGGGGAGAAGTTGAGGAGTGAGAAGGAAAATTTGGGTTATACAGACATTATAGACTGTACAGATACAGGAGAGTTGGACCTAGAGTTATATTTGTGACCCAAACATCCCTCTGTATTCAGTGTGTCTTTGCCACATGACTAAAGGTGAGCAGAAGGGTCAGGTCAGCACTTGTATAAACCTGTTCAAGAAGGCAACTGTAATCTATAAGCAGCCCAAATTCAATAATGAATCTTAGGAGCACGATGGGCTTTAAGCTACTCCCACAACCAGCCAACTCAGGTAGGGTGGATGTAGCTCCTAAGGCTTCCACTTGCCTGCTCTGCTTTGTATTTAATGTTGTCACACTGTCTTGCCTCTTAATATTTGCTTGTACAGATGTCATGATAGGGTAATTTAGAAAAAAAAAAAAAAGAAAAAAAAAATTTTGGATAAGGGGAGACATTTCAATGCCTGTTTTTCCTCTCAAATAATTCCATATTAAACCTTCATCACAGGCCTGAGCTCCTATAGTTTCCTAGTCGACCAAACCAAACTCCCTGCAGTGAGATGAGTAGCATTCCTCCACGCCAAATTTATCCAAGTCACTTCTAGAAACTTCTGAAGTGCTCCTTTTTGACCTTTGATCAATCCTAAAATAGGCAGTGAGTCTGGAGTCTCTCCTCACCTGCTCAATGAGAAAAAAGTTTAATGCTTCCAGAACAGAGAACCGTAACCACCCCCATCTTCCAGCCCCTTTATCTCTAGTGTGCTGCTTAATGTCCAGTGCTTGAGCAACTCAGCTGTTCTTTTTCCTACTGTCCTTGTTGAGCTTTAGTGCACTAAGTGAAAGACAAGATCTCCTGAACTGTCAGTGCTGTTGAACCATTTCTGCTCTAAGGAATTGGTGAGGAAGGAATAAAGATAAAAATGTGAGGACTAAAGTACTGTGCAAGGCCACAAATCCACCTAGCCTGAAGACTGCCTTTGGCAATAACCAATGCTTAGGAAAGGGTATAAAGTCAGGCCAGCACTAGTGACCTTTCTCCCAAATGGTCTCCTAAAGATTTTATATTTAGGGGTGAGATAGAGGTGGTGTCTTTGTACATAGAAGCTTTTTTTCACGACCTGTTTTTGAATCCATTTAAATTTTTAGTGTCTACTTGTGCCTGTCATAAGGACTTACGCAGTTAATGATTCAGAGTGAAGAAATATTTCATTTTCTTTGTTATAAACCAGCTGAATTCATTTGCTATCACCTACTTTTTTGTATTAGAGAACCAGTGAGCAGCAATTCCTTATTGTTTCTGTGTGCCTTGTGATTTTATGTATTTGGCATCCTTCCCCCACCATCTCTTTTCCAGACAGAACCCCTAGTCTCTTGTAAAGAAGCTGTCTTGTGTTTTTAATTGGCCTTGTCATGCTAATCGAGTTCTTTTCCAATTCTGCATTGTTTTGACTGAGATACAAGATTTGTGCCTGGTATTCAAGATACGGACAAATTCTGAGTTTAAACAGCTTATGCTATTTGTAATAATTTTTAGTATTGGATTTGCTTTATGACAGATGATTTCTTGGAATTAATATTTCTGCAATAACAACTCTAGATCTCATTCCTCAATTATAACATCCAGCTCAGAGTTCATCATAGGGTGTATGAAGACAGAACTGTTCCCTGAATGCATAACTTTGCATTTATAAGTACTCAATGTCATCTGTTGGTTTAGTGTGCATTCCCTGGTGACCATGAACTCTATTGTCACAGCTCAGCTTTACTACTCATAGTAACATAGTATCGTCAGCATCTGATGATAGTATCTGATGATAGATCTGATAGTATAATCTCCATGCTGAATATGGCAATAGGAGATACCAAATTAGCCTACTTTTCAAGGTGATTTCTTAGTTAAGTTGAACAATATGAGCTCTGAGATGACAAACATCTCTGTGACAATAAGGTATCTTTCTTTCACAGTGAAAATGATACATTTATTCTTACCCATTGTTTTAATCTAACTTGTTTTAATCTAACGATGAGCTACTTATTTTTCAATGTAAAGTTTTTCCCTCTTACTCCTTGGCAGATTTGATGAGGAAGCTTGTTTGCTACTTTAGCAATGCAAGGTTACTAAATCAGGGCTTGTTTTCCATGAATGAATGTGCTAAGTTCCTCTGTCCCGTAGGAGCATCAAGAGCTCCTCACCTTGCTCCAAGTCTTTCCAACTCTAAATGAATAATCTTGTGAGCACAGGCTTCGTATAGCAGGACTGTTTGACATCCAGCCTCTTGTGTCTGATAGCTTTGTTTGGGAAAATAGGATCAGCCAGGAAAAAGCCATCTAGCAGGCTTGATGTCAGGTACATCTGCTTTAATACCTGATTCAATAAGATTAGGTAATAATTTTGCTTCATAATTTTCCACTTGACATGTACCTAAGGTGAAAAAAATTTTCCTGACTGTCTTAGGTCTTGTACAACGTAGCCTGAAATTCAGTGCACTTTTTAGTTGGCAGTTTTTATCATCCTGTAGATTAATTACTTTGATTCATATATAAATTAGGTGTTGATTTTTAAAATTAAGAGAATGTTTTCCTTCTTTGAAAAGAACCTTAGAAAATTTACTGTGCTGAGAGGTAAAGATTCAGAAACAGTTGGGTTCTCACTCTTCCTTGCTAACAACCTGGTGTGTGGTCTTTTACAAATCCCTTAGTGACAGTCAAAAAAGGTATGCAGCTCCTGAAGAGGTGCCTGGGCTCCTTGGGGGAGTTTACAAAAGCATCTGTGTTGCTAATGTCAAAACACTTTCGCTTCTTCACCAGCTGAAGTGAACAGCAAAAGTCACACAGGTCCGGTTAACATAGGCCCAGCCTTTAGTTCCCTCAAGTGAATTTCTGGCCTTGTTGAACCCAGTCTGAGTTTTGCCTTTCAGTGTAACAAGGGCAGGAATTCTGATCTGGTGAGTATAAATAGGTGATAATGATAACATAGCTAATTGGATTTTATCATATAGTTTATTCACTGGGAACTGACTGATGTCTATGCAGGGCTCTGAAAATGAAAAGAAGCCTGCCTCTATATAGCAGAAAAATGCAATTGTTACTTCTGTCCTAATTTATGAAAGAAAAATGAGATTGCATCAGATTATGTACCAGGAGCAGCAGTTCATGATGAAAGGTGGCTCACCATAGGCAACGCTTATGGTGACGGTTGTAATTACTGGTCAAATTAAAATCACAGAATCACAGAATGTTAAGGGTTGGAAGGGACCTCGAAAGATAATATAGTCCAACCCCCCTGCCAGAGCAGGAACACCTAGAGCAGGTCACACAGGAATGGGTTTTAAATGCCTCCAGAGAAGGAGACTCAACAACCCCTCCGGGCAGCCTGTTCCACTGCTCTGTCACCCTCACCATGAAAAGGCTTTTCCTTAAATTTCTTTGGAATCTGTTATGCTCCAGTTTGCACCTATTGCCCCTTGTCTTATCACTGGACATCACAGAGAAGAGGCTGGCTCCATCCTCCTGACACTCACCCTTTACATATTTATTTGGAATCTGTTCCAAATATTCTTTATAAGAGGAGAACCTCTTTCGACCTACTAACAAGACCCCATGGCAACCTGTTCCACTGCTCTGTCACCCTCACTGTGAGTGTAAGCTTTTCCTTAAATTTCCTTAAATTTCTTTGGAATCTCCTATGCTCCAGTTTGCACCCCAGGATGCCATTGGCCTTCTTGGCCACAAGGGCACATTGCTGGTTCATGGCCATCCTACTGTCCACAAGGACTCCCAGGTCCCTTCCTCCTGTGCTACACTCTAACAGGTCAGTCCCCAGCCTGTACTGGTACATGGGGTTATTCTTCCCCAGATGCAAGACTCAAAATTAGTGTTCCTGATGTCTTGAAGAGCACTGAGGTACTCAGAAATGGCCTTTCCCCGTGAGATTTTTTTGTTTCTCTTGATGATCCTGCAGCACGTTATGCATTGGGAACCATTTCTGGTATATGCCAGGGTAAAATATGTAAATAGCATCATGTTGGCTTGGGATAAGAGCGTTATTAATGCTTTTCAGCACTGTAATTATATTCATAGTAAGCCTTCACTAAGCCCTCACTAATTAACAATATTGTGACAAATCAACTTTAACAGAAAAGAACTGTGGACCTTTAGTCATTTAGTTCTGTTTTTCATTCAGCCCACAGCCCAAAATAGGTGGCATGGTTTCTTGTACTAGTGTTGGGAAAACTGCTGATATTTGAAAAGTTCAGAGCCAGCTCAGTCTTGTTAGTGGACTCCTGTAGATGAAGTCATCCTGATTTCTCTTTAAATATATTCATAAGAAAGTAAGATTCATTAGTTAATAATGAATGTAGGGGAATATTAAAACTGCTTTTATAAATAAGCCACCACATTGAAATAGTTTAGTAATGTCAATATGTTGTCATAGGTGCATTTATTTATTTATTTATTTAAAATCACAGGACGTTTTACAAGATACCTTCATTTTCAAATTAAATGGCTTTATAAATATTCTTATCAGGCTACCGAGAGTTTCAGCATCTTTAATCCATATACACAAATGAACTTGCTATCTAATTGTCAGGATGTCTATGTGTTCTTATTTTCTCCATTTAGAATAATTCCAGACAAAGGTTGTTAGGCTGCTGCTTTTTAATTTGTACCCCAGAAGATTTTCCTCCCATGCAAGAATATACTGTGAGGCATGTGAAATCACTGACCAGCAATTTCTCTGATACTGTGCTTGCTATCATCGTAGAATTACATGTACTGACTCTTATCGCTGTACCATTTCACATTAGGTCTGCGGGACTGGACTTTCTCTGTTTGTTCTTCTCATGCATTGGTAAATAAAATGTATTCATAAGTCCAAAACACAAAAATGGTGTTCTCATATTAGGTTGATTCTAAGTCACCTGTTGAGCTTCAGCGGTCTAAACATTTCATTCTTCAGTTTTGTTGGGAGCACACGTGTTCTGGGAGGCTTTTAAACAAATACTTGAAATGGTTGAAAGATTTACATTGCCAGTGCCTAGCTAAATATGTAGTCTTTAGAAAAGACATGGTTTATTTTGGCACCATTTGAAAAACTCAAATATTTTAAACATTTGTTAAGTTCAAGCTTGCACATTTGAACTAAAAGTTTGCATTCCAAAATTGCATCTCGGGTTACCTGTCTCTCTCTCTTTTGTGTTTTATAATCCCTTTATTAAAATAGTCTACAAAAAGGAGTTCATTTTGGAGTGTTTTCTTATTGTTAATTGTAAAATATTGCCATTAACTTTGTCCATTTTAAGGTAACATGTACCTGATAACTCTATTTAACTAAACATCAGAAATGCAAAGCCAGGGATATTTTCAGAATTTAGGGCTTCATGTTGGTAGCAAAGACTTAGTTGTAAAATTAATCAAACAAAGAAATAGTGGCCAGATCCTGCACTCTTAGTCATACTGTGTACTGTGATGAGTAAGTAGTAACCCTGATGGGGAGTGCAGGGCCAGGCAATAAAGAAAACAGGTTGAAAAGGTGTACTGAACTGATAAAACAGAATAGTTCATGGAAAAGGAAAATCTGTCTTTGACCTGAACGTGGTTTTCTTTTTCTTCCCTTGGCAGAAAGGAGGGACAGGAACAACATGTTGTCTATTTTTTTGTTTTATAAAAAAAAAAAAAATAAAAAAAATAAAAAAAATTTTTTTTGAAAGTTTTAACCAGAAACTTGTGCTGGAACTTAAAAAATTGATAATGTGGAAATTGAAACAAGCATGCTTTGTTTAAAAGCTGCAAGAACCCCTGTTCTGCAAGTCCTGGAGCACACCATTACAATTGGGCACGTGCTTTAGTGTGTTGCCTAGCCTGTTGCCAAGCCACACAGGGTCACACTCCTTTCTGAGAAGCTGTCATCGGGAGGAATTCAGCACGTTCTCTCCATGGT
Source organism: Megaceryle torquata (assembly GCA_024611175.1). NCBI lineage: Eukaryota > Metazoa > Chordata > Aves > Coraciiformes > Cerylidae > Megaceryle > Megaceryle torquata. Next base: position 192,651 of record JANIJG010006670.1, read on the forward strand.
TACCTTGGGACAAAGGTCCATGCATTCACAGAAGTTCATTGTTATTTGAATGCCTCCTGAACATGATAGAAGCAGATCCATTGCCATATGGTAAACTAAGAATATACCTGATAGAATTGGTCACAACCACTTCCCAGTAGTCATGCTAAAGCAAGTTTATGATAACCCTTGTAAAATACATTGCATGAATTTGCAATGAGTAATACTCACACATGAAATTGGGAAAAAAAAAAAGAAAAATGTGATGGTTTCCCAAAGATTTTGAAGGATGGAAATTATGGTATATTTGCTCATAAGCTAAGTATTAGCAGAACTAATTCAAGAACCAATCTTCTAAGATTTAAAAAAAAAAAAAAAAAATTCAAAATATTAAGACACAAAAATTAAAAAATACTTTGGTACTACTCTAATTCACTGTCCACAGCCTCACGACTTTTTTCATTAGAATCTGACTTTCACTGATGTGGTGTGACTATTTCACAAGTTTTGTGATCAAAGAGGTAAGCTGTTTTCGAAAGTCAGTCTATGAAAAATGAAATAACTGGTGTCTAAGTTGATAGAGATACCAATGTAAAAGTTTAATTCTTGATTAAAATATTTCAAATATCTATAAAAATAAGATTTTCCAAAAGTTAATTTCTTCGCTTGGATATGTCACTTATTCAGAGAACATATTCAACTCTGATACCACCTCTGTGAAACTAGACTAGACTAGAAATAGAATAACAAACAGTAGAAAGTCTCTGTCTACCCACACTCATAGTACTAATATCACCCCGTTTGGTGCTTTAACTGGCTATATGAAAATAGCAATTTTGTTTCTTCCACTTTATAAAGGGAAAATTTTGCCCCTCACCGCTAACATTCTACCAGTGTGTGGAAAACATATTACAAGTGATGGTTACTAAACAGCAGCAGTAGGGTTGAGCAAGAGAGGGAGACACACAAATAGATAAAGATTAGGAATGTGATCAGCTATGGCATTTGTTACATCAGTTTGTTTTATAATGGCAGTGCAGAAGATACAACCATTCAAGCTATGACTGTGGTATGGCAAACCAACTCTACCACTCAAGCATAGTCTCACTTGTGGGGACACTACCCTCACCCAGAGTCCAAAAATGTAAGGCTCCATATCCATGGAATAGGATATGGAACTATGGGGCTCCAAAATGCTGTATCAGATATTTTAGGCATAGGGTTACGAGCTTAAATCAGTAAAATGAGAAAGATGTAGATAAATTCATAGCTTTGAATGGGACTCTTCCCATTAGACAAGGAAGGCACTTCCAGAACTGCCCTAAATTATTGCTAAATCTGCATAACAGAGAAAGTGCAAGATAGAAATTAAAGTTTGAGCAAAACAGTAGAAAGGAATTGGGTAAAATCCAAAAACACCTGAGTGGGGAAGCTTTGCCTGCTTCAGATGCAGAAAAGGAGGAAAGGTTGTTACAATGAGTGGCAGAAATACATCACCCACACACAGAAGTCTTGAAAACATGGAAGTCAAAGCAAGATAACAACTGTTGTAGCATTTGAAAGTAGGTGTCTTGCTAAGGTTAAAGTTGGTGTGTGTGAGCATAAGGCTAACAAATGTGTTAAATCTCATAGTGTTTATTTCTTTCACTAAATTATTTTTTGATAGGGCAACCTACGTTGGTTCTGAATTTCAAGTAGAACATTTCTAATTAACGTTTAGTTGTTTTGGTCACTGTATAATCAACATGAAAATTGTCAGTGTCCCCTCTACTTGTCACAGGCTGAGCAATAGAAATGGCAGTTGTCCTAGTGTTAAGGCGTTCTTGGTATAAATATGACACAGAAAGTTATGATATCAAGATAGTAAGTGTCAAATTATATTTAATAGGATCTGATCCCTTGTACAATTTTCATCGATAAATCTCAGCACACATTTAAAAGGAAAATTAATAATAATAGTACTTTATCCCCAAACTGGTAAAAGACATCCCTAAAAGAGCATTTGACTGTATGTTGTATTTCTTCACTCTGGACCTGACAAGAATTGACTAAAGTAGACTGAGGAATTTCCAGGCAGATTTCACTGCCTCTATTGGTACAATTAGCACTCGCAGATGTCAAAGCACCATTCTGGCTCAGGTGTACTCGTGAAATGCCCCCCCCCCCCAGCCATCCACAGCTCTTTTTCACATTTCTGTTCACACTCTCTGACTTAGAAAGTCATCTCTGCTTCTGTCCAAGTGAGTAGAGAATGAGCAGGGTTTGGTTAATGCAGCTGATTTTAGTTTAGCCAGCTTAGACAGTGCTGAGCTGGCTGTTCAGATATGTGGCAGTTCTGTGTAGGAAGGCGGTGGCAAACAACTTGAGGCACTGCAGCCTTTTCAATGTGCCAGACTAGTGACCACTGAGAACATCTGGAAGATCTGGTCCTTCCTATTTACAGCTCTTGGGGATTCATTCTGGGTTGTCCACGTTATTAGTCCAGGATAATGGGTTACCACTGTATAAATAAAAGTAACAGCCATGTCTACAGTTGTCATTCAGTGGCTTAAATTTTAATGTGCCTTTATTTGCTCAGTAGTTGCTTTAAGTCAAGCTATAAAATCATATCAGCAACAAATTTCGTATGTACAATAGGAACTTCTTAGTCTTTAAGAAAAACGATACCACTGTTGGACTGCTTTATAGACTAATGTTTGGTTACTGGGCCATGGAAAAAAATCTCTGGAACTGGTTACAACTTAGCAGGAGAATCAACAAAACTGAATTGTACCATCCTAATGTATTTTATTTTTTCCTCTTACCAATTGCAGTAATGTTCAGCTTTTCAGAAGGGAGAGGTGCTTCCTCGGAGACAAAGGGGAACATGTGGAATTTCAGGGCATCCAAAGATACAGGGACAATCCTGTGAAAGTGAGTGGATTTCTAGGGGATCTGTCATGGAGAATGAGGCTCAGAAAGGTTAATGTGATTTTGGGGACCAACTGTTCACCTGAAGAACATTATCCTGTGGGGGCAGCTGCATTGTGTGCAGTAACTGAGGTTTGGCAGCAGCACAATGTAGGCAGTCATGCCTTCTGCTGACTAGATGCCTCATGCTCCCCTTTCCCTAGGATGCAGGATTTCTCACCTGGTACACATGTGTACTGCCAAAGTAGAGATGTTCACTTGGCCCTCAGGCCATACAACCACTTGGGCCCAGACATCTCCTATTACTGATAAAAGTTCTTCCTTAATTCAACAGGTTGCCATAAAAATCAGCCAAATAAATATTGATCAGTAAATATTGTGGCCAAGAGGGGTGATGCTGCATGTGCTGGTGAACCAAGTGGGGAGGAGAGGTCAAGAGAGAAAGGGAAGGAGGAAGGGTGGAGGGTGACCATGCTTTGCAGACCCTTATAGGGTCTTGAGATACCATCTGGCTGTGTGGTGCCAGCAGACAGTGAACAACTGACCTCTGGGTCCATAGAGGGTTGGAAGCAAGTTTTCAATATCATTCCCAGCCTTGACCTGAGGCCACCTCTCTTTTATTTAGCCAGTCAAATCTCAGCCTACATCATTTGCAGAATCTGCTTGTTGGACTACAGTCAGTGTTTCTGCACATCCTTGCTCGAGTGAGGAACACATCACAGGTCCACAAACCAGAGCTGTGCTCAGCTGGTGGCTGCACCTCTGATGGAAGAGGTGTTGCTAAGAATGTATTTCCAGGTCAGGCAGTGAAGAAAAAGCAGGTCCCTAGAGCAAAAAGATGGCATGGAGCCCTCCATGGCTAACCGCTGTGCATTTGGAGCTAGTTCCACAATAGTCCCTGGTCTGGGTTACCTGGTAGTGGGCAATAGAAGCACATCTCTCAGTATCAGAGCATCTCAGTATCAAAGCAGATAAAGTGGAGCTATCTGGGAGAGTGGCTTTTAAAATGCACCCCTAACACGAATAAAACACAAATATAGATTTATCCTGAGTGAAATCTGCCTTGGGAATTCACTCTTTGGAGACATCTGTTTGCCTGGTCTTTTGCACAGAGCGGACCTCACTGTTGGGCTGCGATTTCCCCATTCTGACCCAAAGGCATTGTATATGGAACTAACTGCACCCATTTATAGTGCTTTCAGACTAGAATTTACTCTCCTCCTGAGAGCCCAAAGTGCAGGAGAAAGACAAAGTTGTGCAAACTCACCCTGCACTCTGTGTTAAGCAAAGGCTTGACTAAGGGTTGTGCTCCTGGTGTGCAGAGATATCAGTGGAGGGTGAAGGACTGCTCATATCTACACAACTACAGCATCAAATATTTGAATACAGCAACAACTACCATAGTATGTGCTGGAATGAAGGCCAGAAAGCTTCACAGTTTTGCTCTTCTTTGATCACATAATGGAGAAACTCAGCTCAATTGCTTTTCAAACAGCTAAATGCTCTGCTTCCTCCACATTTTGCTTGTCTGCTCCTGATAACTTTATTTCCCCAGAGCTCTAACAACCACTGGAGTACGATTCATAAACCTGAACTGCCTGTGCCTAAAGAAAATACACTTTCATCACTGTGTGTTTTTGTGAAATCCCACAGGACTGTTCTCAATACTCCTATATAGCAAATCCACAGCTGCTTATTGTAACTATCCATCCTGATTTTCAGTAATGGCATTATCTTTGTAACTTTCTAGTCCTTGAAATCTGGTCTGCAAATTACAAGTTATGAGGTGTTTCATCCAGAACTTCACCCTTGTACAGCCTCATTTCCTGTGGAGCCAATCATAGTTATCAAGTGACCTGCTACCTGCTATCTCTTTTTTTTTTTTCTTTTTTTTCTTTTTTTTCTTTTTTTTTTTTCTTTTCGGTGCTATTGACATTTTATCTTCTTAGGGCTCTTCTAAAACAACCTACTGCAGGTGTCTAGCAAGGTGCTGTGACTATTGCTTTCCACTAGTAGAAAATTGAGCTGAGGTCTGGCAGGCTGAACAACATATTACCCTCTTGACCCAGGATGTGTAGAAGATATACCACCACCTGTCATAGGCATGTCCTGTTCCCTCTTCCACCCCACCCACCCCCACACCCCCACTTGCAAAACCTGTAAATTATGTCTTTAGTTCCTATTCAGTTACTCTTTTACTAAAGTGATTCATATAAAACACATGTATCTAGCTAGCTACCATGTCAATTTATGGTGATTATAATACGTGCATATAATACAGTTCAACCCAAAGAAAAAAAGATTTCTGGGCTTGAAAAGCTATTGTGCATTGTAAAGGTGGGAAACCCTATAGAGTGGTTCAAGATACAAAAACCACATTGTAGGCTCCTCCTCCTTGATTTACTGTTGCTTTTCTGGTGCCCTCATCCTAGGAAAGCTGGATACCAACCAGAACTGCCTTATTTCCAGCACCTTGTGGTCTGTTACACCTACAGCAGGTCCCAGGCCTTCAGGTGGAACTGCAGATGTGTGAATTACAGATCCCTGACTAAAGACTCCACAGAGAATCTGTTGCTGTTATCAAACTTGTGTCTAGTCTGTCTTTATTTTCTTTCAACTTTGGACTAGTAGGTCTCATTATACTTCTTCCTGAGAACTTAAAATTTACTACCCCAAATCCTTCTCAGTTTTTATAACTGAGGACCATGAACAGATTACCATTAATCTTCACTTGGATAAACTGAACAGGGTGAGTTTCTGTTACCACTTATCAGGTATGCTCAGACAATAAGACATTTCTAATTCTTGGGCATGCAGATGCTTGACTTGGACACAACACTCCTTTCCTGCTTGAATATGGTCTGTATGGAACTGATCTCTCCCTGCCCTTACTGTACTTTCCTTATTCCAAGGACCATGCTCATTCTCTAAGGCACAGCATCACCCTGTGATGTCAGTGTCAGTCTTAGACAGCCCTTGAGGCTACCATGTATTTGTGGTCCCTTCATCCTTAAAATTTTCTGGATGTGGAAGAAATCAGACAGAAAATTATCTGAGGCAGAAAACAATAATGAAAGAGTAAGATGAAAGATAGCAAAGTAGAGTTAGGAAGCTCATTTTAGTGACCTCTACTTCATTAATGCTTATCTCCATGTCCTGTATTTTTGTTGCTGGACAATGAATCTTGCCCAGTTTGGAAAGAAATACACTCCTGTCATAACCATCTGAAAGTCAAAATTGCTGAATTCAGGTAGATGTCTTGTAGGGCTGCTACAAAAACAAAAACAAAAAAAATACAAAGAAGAAAAAAAACCCACAACCCTGAAGTGATTGTGTAGTTAATCTTGTTGGTTTAGTTGTGTTCCATGGTGATTTTAATTACACTGTAATATGAGCTAAGTCAAAGGATGGTAAGAATAGTGGCTGGATAGAGGGTAGTGGAATGTAAATGGAAAGAAGTGATTTGGGGGGCAGATCTGATGGGCAGGAATATTGCTTCGCTCCCAGGGAGGGGGTGAGGCTGCTCTTGGCATGAGCGTGATAGGGAGCAGTGCCAAGAGGCGGGCAGGGCTGGCAGTGAGGGATGACAGCTGCTGAGTAGGAAGACTGATACTGCACTGATCGTGAAAAGAGGGTGAGAAACACTGTACTGATGCTGGTTAAAAGGGAGGAGGTGAAAAGCAGGACTTAAAGATGTAAGGAAGGATATCACAAGAACAGAACTGCAGAGCTGAATGCCAGCACTAAGCATCCACCCTCCCTGGCAGGCATTTCACAACATCTGTAAGGCTGAACCTTGCATTCATTTGAGTTTTGCCCTACCTGACAGCAATGTCTGCCCCTCACAGCTAGAGGCTGTGTATCCATCTGGTAATTTAGCATTCAACTCCATCAGTAATGTCTGCATTCAGTCATCAGCTATGGAACTGATGGACCCTAAATTATTGTTTGATTAAGCAATGCTATTAGAGCTCTGTGTCCTGCAGCACTTAAAAGAAATATTATTTAGATGGACAGACATGGCATAGCAGTAGTTTTTGAGCAAAGTACTCCTAGGAATGTTAATACGTCAGTTGAAATACACCCATCACAGCTACCTTGGACTGTAAAGTCATGTAAGATGCACCAAACAATCATTCTTAAGTCCATGCTGAGACTTCTTATGGTAATGAGGAGCTACTGAGGGTCACTCATTTTACTGGTGAAGCAAAATATTTTATTTTAATGGGGAAAAAGTGGCAAAGCTCAGAAAAGTAAGGCTATTTTTTGTGTTTCTGTAGTATGTACTGTGTAGGTGGCAAATAAGTCTTAATTACTGAAGGGAAAATGGTAGTTTGTGCTGGCATATAACATATTTTGATATCTCATATATCTTAAAAGACAAAAGCATTCACAGGGGTGACAAATGACCCTGAAGATGGCAGAGCCGACTGCACCCCTCTAGTTAGAGAGCAGTGTGTGAGCAGAGGTGCTATGCACTCCTTTGAAAACCAAGAACTCAACCTATAGCAAACTCCTACTATCTCATGGGATCAAGACTACAGATTTCCCCTTTGATTTTCAAGAGCACTTGCATACCAAAGAAAAGCCAGCATTAAATGTGTGCCACCTTTGCCCCTGCACTTTGAGGAGCTCTTGTCACAGAAGAGACCACATTTCTGCTTTCACATTTTGGAAGGACATAGAATGTACTGCACTTTCTTACAATGCTCTGGAACATTGGCTCTAACTCAGAAAAATAATGATGGAGAGGTTGCAAAACATATTCTATGAAGTTTGCTTTGTGACAAAGCTTGTCCGGCCTTTTTTTTTTTTTTTGCCTTTTTTTTTTTTCCCAACAAAAGCAGTTCTCACAGTAGCTACCTGGATGTCTTGTTGCCTTTTTCCTTTAGATACAGCACCAAATTTTGTAGATTTAATAGCAAAATTCACTCACATAGATAAGATTTTCAAATACCTTTTTTTTTTTTTCCCCCAGGGGTAAAGGTATACATTTCCAAGCGATATAAAGTACAAATTGTGCCATTTTAGTAAAAAATAGTTGCATTCTGTGTATTATTTTCATAATCCTATTTTCCACTCCTCTATATCAGCATTTTTTCTGTATAGATTCTGTGGCTTCTATGCAGTCTTGCTTTTGCTATAGCCATTTCTTGACAGCAGTATCAATCCTGCTGCTGCCAGGTGCTGAAACTGCTGAACTCACTTTGGCTAAATAAAAGCTGTGGGTGCGACACCAGCAGCTCTTAGCTCCCCTCTGTGGAATGCTACATTTGTATTAACATGTATCTTTCTTTGTGTTTTTCTTTTCTTTTCTTTTCTTTTTTTTTTAACTGAAAATGATGCCCTTTAAAAATCTCTTCCTGGAGAGAGAGTGAGGTTGAGAGAGGGAAAAAAAAAATTAAAAAAAAATAAACTCCCCTTGGAATTTAACCTTAATTTGAACCAAGATCATTGAAAGAAAAGCACTTTCGTGCATTGTTCACCAGCTCCACCCAGCCAGCCCCTTATCTAACCTGAGTCTCTATTGCCTATAGCTTTGTAACTTTTGCAGTAGTACACTCCACATGCTCTTACATGCTTCAAAACCAACCTGGAGACACTGTGACATTATAATACCAAGAAACACCTAATGATCCTATCTTGCAAGTCCTTAGACTTCACAGTGTGGCAGCAACAACTGGACTTGCATGGCTTTATAAAGGGCCTAACGCGTACCGCAGGTAAACAGCCGTGGTTATTCCTGACCACAGGCAAAGGTGACAGCAGCTTCTGAAACCCCTGAGTCAGCCTCTCCCTGCACCCCAAAGCAGGGGATATTTAAACATTAGTAACTCTTCATTTTAACCCCATTCTTTGGATTTCTTTTGCTTTTAGAGGGAAGCAGCCAACCCTTGATTTGCATGACGTCAGCTCAGGGTCAAAATTCAACCTTAAACACACACATAAAAAAGCAAGCTTCCTTGTTTGCTGTTCAGAGGCAGACTTCCACTGTATGTCTCCTATCATCTGCACTGGGGGCAACAGCCAGTAGATTGCTTTCTTATTACTTTTCACTTGCTAGAAAAGGCAGACAGCTGCTCCAGGTGTGGTCCACCTTCATGCTGTCCTCTTTTGCCTATCAGCCATCTGCTCCCTGCAGTCATCTCCCTCTTTGCCAGCATCCCTCAGTTTCTCTTGAAATGTGACCACTTGGTCCACCTTCCCACACTTACTGTCTGCTTTATATCCCTTCCTTCCACATCCTCCATCTTTCCTCCAAGCCCTTGTTGCTCATTATTTCCATCCCTGCTTCTCTCACACTTCACAATCTCAGACCCTCTTCCTCGTTGCCTGGGGTCTTGCGTGAGCCTGGCTTCCTCAGTCTGTAGCCCTTTTTGCTAAGTGCTGTCTCCCTTCACTTCCAGGCAGATGTGGCAGGCATCTGGCAGGTGGTAATGGGTGGTGCCACCCCTGCTAGCAAAAACAAGTGTCCATCTCCTGGGGAGCAGACTTCTTAAAATTGAAGGTAGGAAGCAGGCATTCATGACAACTGCTTGAAATAAGGACCGAATATTATGCAGCTCAGAAGAAAAGAGAGGATACTATTAAGTGCAACAGTGGCTTGTCATGCAACCTCCCTTTTTTTAACAACCACCAGCTGCTTTTCTTTGAAAAAGGTGGTTTGTGAAATGATGTTTGTTTTCATTCTAGATAGCCTAGTAATAAAACCCTTCAAGGAAATACTGCATATAGCATTGTTCTTACACTCCCTGAGTGTTTGAAGGACCCCTTGGAATGAGTATGCACCAGGAGACAGGAGGGAGGAAGCAGGAAAAATTGAAGTAAGAAATATCAAGGAGACACAGTCAAGCATGAATCATTTTGGTCTTTCGGTTGAACCTGAAGCAAGATCAGATTTCACATCCACCCTCGACGGGGCTGGCATTTTCATACACACTGCAAACCCATTGGCATGAAGGTGGCTTGATTTCATGGTTAGTTACAGGGGCCATTGGCATATATTTAAGCCCGACTTAGATGAGGGGTTTGGGGTGGGGTGTGTGTGGATTCAGCTTTTTTTAAGAAAACTGCGGATCAGAAGAACGGATAGTCGTCCGTAAAAAAATAAATCAATAACCTTTCAGACAGGTAGGCAGTTTTAGTAGACACCCACCCGGCGGTAAGCGGCAGCCCAGGCGCCTCAGCGTTGGCTGGAAGCGCGAGTGGACCCCACGGAGGAGTGAAGGCGGCTGCAGCCCCGCGGATTGCCGCGGAGAGCGGGCGAGCACGGAGGCTCTGCGCCTCGGGAGCCCCTGCTGCCGGGTGCCTCTGCTCCGGATCTCTCCAGGGCTCGGCTGGCAGCAGGAAGAGGAGGAGGAGGTGGAGGAAATCCCCGTGCGTGCGGGAGCGCTCCAGCCGCTGCCAGCTCCGCGGGGACTCGCCGGCCGGCCGCTGCCTGCAGCGATGGGCCGAGCTGGCTCAGCAGCCGTGTCTGGCGGAGCGGGAGGTACTCAGCCCTTGCTTTTAGGAGCTGGGAGAGGAGGCGGCTTTCAACACAGCCACAGGCTGACAAATATGCCAGATCCTCAAGTGCTCTGCAGCAGGCGGGCTGTCCAGAGTCACCGCCGGGCCACCCCGCCCGCTCCCGCTCTGCAAGGGGAGGGTTCCCGGCTCCCCAGCCCTCCGGCTGTCCCTGCCCGTGGTTCACGGCCTCAGCCTACCCACCCCCACTCTCCGGGACCGGTAATCCCTCTGCCGCCTGTGGAGCCTACACAGCCGGGATGGTGTGTGCCGGAGGGACGGGGGAGGGACGGGGAAGGGGGAAATCCCCGTGCGTTGCTGAGGGCGTGGGCTGCGTTTCGGGTACCCCCGCCCGGCGTTCCGCGGCAGTGAGCGTCTGGGGCGTCGGAGCCGATGGCAACGCAGAGAGCAGCCGGCTGGGGAGTCCCTCCGCCCGCCATTAACCGCCTGAAACCTCCGAGACGAGGAGGGTACCGGGCAAACCAGGCTGTGACCCTCCGTAATTGCAAACGCCTTTTGTCAGCCCGAGCTTTAATTCCTCCTGAGATCATTTTGAGACCCCTCTGCGTTCAATAAGCCGAGCAATAGTTTTGTAATTAAATAAGTGTTATTTTGGAGGAAAAAAAAAATCTTTTCCCTTTTTATTTTTTTTTTCCACGTAGATACTTAATTTTCCAAGTGTCCTGCTCCGCTCATACTGGCTTAGGCGTGTTGCCTGTGCCAAACGGCAAAGCCTATAGAGCACAGGTCCTTGCAGATGAGGAGAGCACCAGCCTGCGCCTTCGGTAAATTAAAGAGCTCTGTGTCTTCGTGTGTCTGTATATTGACTGTTTTCATAGGGGTTTAGCTGTGGTTTGCGGCTCAATATTGAAAGGCGTTATTGATACTTCCAGGGCAAATTTAAAAAAAAAAAAAAAAAAAATTAAGTATAATGACAGCTGATGTTTTCTCCGTGTTTTTTTCTCTTTTTTTTTTCTTTTTTTTTCCCTTTTTTTTTTTTTTTTCCTTTTTTTCCTTACTAAGGTTGCTTGCATGGGAACAGGACTTTTGTACTTCACGACCTGCATTGATATGTGCTGTGTATTTGCTGCAGTCCATAGGATCTGACTGCTAAGAAGTATTCAGTCCAAAATATATACATATTGATTGACTGCCCTGTTACAAACAACACACCTGGTTAAGTACAGAGACCATCGTCCATCCTTCTTCTGAAATTATAAATTTGAAAAGTAATGACTCCTTTCCACTAATGACTTCACCGATTAATATGTAGTGTAGCTTTTATTCAATTCCAGCATTTCTAGAATGGAGACAACATATACAATGGGAACACATTTATACCTTAGAAAACATATTAATACATATTAAAGCCTTGCATGTTACCAGCAACTTAAAGATGTTGGCAGATCTGCCAGTACAGTAAACTGAAATGTTCTGCTTTCTCAGATAAATACGTTTTCGCCAAAAAGTTCAGAACTACCATGCAAAGAACCCGTGTGCAAAATACTTTCTTTATTTTTAGTGAAAGAAGAATATTTTCATAGCATCAAAATGAGTCTGAAAGACATACAGTTTTTCCAAGCTTTAAAATGAGGGGCTTTTGCAGTTTCATCCTGAAAAATGTTGTGCATCTCTTAGATGCACTTAGAATTGCTATTT
>JANIJG010006671.1:0-27354 GCA_024611175.1 Megaceryle torquata
CTGTGCTGGAGCTTGAATCCATTGCCCCTCGTCCTATCCCAGGGCACAAGTGAAAAGAGGTTGTCCCTGCCTTCTTGCAGTGGTGTGCACTCTAACTGAGATATAAGATGTTCCCCACAACACTTTGAATACACTGGTGGGGTTTTTAAGTTAATGGGTTGATACAGTTTGAAAAAGAATCAATTTGCTGATAAATAAAGAGACTGGGCAACCACTTGTCTGAAAAAGTGATTTTACAAAAAGCACCTTACCTTACAATAAAGATTTGATTTAGCTTGATTTAACTTGCACAACTTTTTCTGGCAGTTCCACTGAATTATATCACTGATGCTGGAAAATTGTCCAGATTTAAACTCGCACAACTACCGACTGATGGTTTGTTTCAGGAAAACTTCAGGCTGTGGATAAATTGTCAGTTTTCTTATTCATGGTGTAAACAAATAATGAGGTGGGACTTTTAGTTGTTTTCTTTTTTCCATATATTATATACTCTATTTTAATGCATGCCTCTAATTTGCCATTTAAACACTTCTGAATAAACAAATTAGGAGGGGGGCAAGGGAAGGCACTTCAGAGAATTTGAACAGCACCTAATACTTAAATGAAGACTAGCTATGTCAAAGAAATACAGCAGAGATCAAGGAGTTAATTTGTTCTGGTGGATCATCCCCACATGCTTTTCCCAACCACCAGCTGAGTTATTTCTCAAATGCCAGCCAAGAACTACTTGCGGCTGGCAAAACTCCACCCTTATCAGCACAGTGGAAAAGGAAGGGTGAGACAAAAAAAAAAGAGCAGTGTGGCCCTGTTGATAGTGAGATGTGTGTTCCTGTGCTTTTATCCAGCTTGTAGGAGAATAAATAGTTAAAGATAACATTTATAGAGTGAGTCAGCTCAGTGGTATGTGTGATGATTAGCTAGGCCTCTGGAGTCTGTTTTGTGCTGCAGAGTGTATGATGTTCACGCAGGACCTGTGGAGTTCATATATGACCTGGTTTCCCTGAGATTCAAGGAAAAAAAAACTTTTTAATCATGATATAAAAAAATTCCAAACGACTAGTTCATGGGTTATTTTGTGTAGGATACGTCAGGAACACAGAGAGATTGAGAGGTGGAGAGAGCACAGATAAAAACATTGGTGAAAGAACACAGAAATCTCTCAAAACCATGACTGTGTCGTGTTTAGTCTGGAGAAAAGGAGGCTCAGGGGAGACCTTATCACTCTCTCAAACTCTCTGAAAAGAGTTTGTAGTGAGGCGGGGATTGGTCTCTTTTCCCAAACTGCAAGTGATAGGAGAAGAGGAAATGGCCACAAGTTGCACCAGAGAACGTTTAGGTTGGACACTAGGAAAAAATTTCTTAACTGAAAGGGTTGTTAAGCCCTGGAACAGGCTGCCCGGGGAAGCAGTGAAGTCACCGTCCCTGGAGGTATTTAATAGACATGTAGCCGTGTAGGCATGGCATTTAGGGACATGGTTTAGTGGTGGACTTGGCACTGTTACGTTTACAGTTGGACTCGATGATCTTAAAGGTCTTTTACAACCTGTGTGGTTCTGTGATTCTATGATTCTTGCAAGCAGAAGGTGAGTGGATCTATCAGATCCCCAGAGGTCCCTAGACCTGTGCAACATAGGGTGAAAATAAAGGGATATTTCCAGTTCTGAATGCCTGTACATAAAATAGGACTTCATAAAGTTCAGCATTTCTCTAACTCTTTATTCTTTGTGGACCTCATTGCATAGGAAGCACTGACCAGACTCCTACAGCCTGAATAAATACTGAGCTGTAGAAAAGGATCTTACAGATAGCCCTGTCAGCCTTGGCTGCACACATACAGGACAAGGTGAGTTGTGGAAGATTTAAACTGGGGGTGACTATTGCTTTTCAAAGATCTAGGAAAGCCATGCTTCTCGTGGCTGGTTAGTCACCACAGTTAGCTGACCTCTGTAGCTTGTACTAAGGAGGCCTGGAAAATCAGACCACTGAAATTACAAAAAGCAAACAGCATTAATGTGTTCTGGTGCCTTCTTTACTGTAATTGATGACTGTTTAATACAGCAGATGTCTTTCAATCATTGTGCAGTCTTTTGTGCACCATATACACATAAGCACACATGTAAATGAAATCAAAGTGCCTGATTTCTAAGCACATAGGATTTTTTTTTTTCAATTGTAACTGAGCTTAGCTAATACCGAACACATAAGAGCCATTTAAAAATGAGTCTGTGCTCAAAGTCTTACATATCTGAGTTGCCTAACTCTTAAAGGCTGTAGAAGCACATACTCCAACTAAGAAGCAGTAGGATCTGCGCCCCATTTAGGCTCCTGAATACATCTATGTGTGCAAGTGTGAGTGTGTTTGTGCATGTGTGTGCACAGGCACATGTTCAGCTGTTCTTTCTAATATGAAACAATTCTTTGGATCCACTGCTCTTTAAAAAGAAAATCTCCCCAGTCTATCCCAAACCACATATTACAGCTCTGAATTGTATTTATAAAAACTGAACTCTGATCCTATCCAAAAGTCAACAGTCTTGAGGTTGGACTCGATGAGCTTGAAGGTCTTTTCCAACCTGAGCCATTCCGTAATCTGAAGTGTGAGTATGAGCTGGTGTTGGTAGTTGTGGTGCACTGAGCACTGCTGGGGAAGCCAGCACCATCCAGGAGTGTCTTGTGGAAATATCCCCATCTAGTGGGTGTCACTGGGCTACCGACACTCCTCTGGCAAGCCAGGGTGCTGCCTGTCCACTGGTTTTATAGCAGTTGCACATCTGTTATTTTCCTGAGAGAAAAGAGCAAAAGTAGGAGCCTGTTATTTGTAAAATTATTTCAGATTTTACATGGCTATTCTAAACCCGTGTGCAGTATTTAATGTAGTCTTTCAGTGACAGATTGTTCTGCTTAGCTCACTACAGGGCGTACTGATTGCATTACACCTAAATAAGCTACAACAGCTCTGCTGACTTCTCCAGAAATAAATGAGTGTTAGAAGAAATAAAAAACACTGAAAGCTTTTCAGGCTTGACATACCCTTCCCACAGTTAAAGGTCCTGCTTTTCTCAGTGTTTTTTATATGAGGAGTTCGCTGGGATTTGAGAGCTGCTATGTTTGTAGATATTCATTATTGTCTTCAAGGCAAAACATGGGAAAGCAACGTGGAAATACAGTATTATCCTGATGTCGTGGCTACAAAACCCTGTCTTTTAGAGGGAGCTTTTCTTAGCTGGTGAAAAACCAAAGTTTGTGCCTAGACCCACTAAACTTAGTAGGAGTTTTGCCATTAATAGAGTTAGGGCTTAGTGAGGAGTATTTCAGGAAGGAATACAGCATAACAAAACCTGCAGTACGCTCAGTCCTAAAGAAAGCACAGTACTGATGTAATGGTCAGCCAATTGCTGGTTTCTTACTTGTCTTTCTCAGAAAGGATTAGTGGCTGAAATAGTGTAATAGTTATTTAAGGATGG
Organism: Megaceryle torquata; assembly: GCA_024611175.1. Taxonomy (NCBI): domain Eukaryota; kingdom Metazoa; phylum Chordata; class Aves; order Coraciiformes; family Cerylidae; genus Megaceryle; species Megaceryle torquata. Next base: position 3,465 of record JANIJG010006671.1, read on the forward strand.
TTGGATAATGTACTGGCATCTAACTAATCAGATGTCTATCACTGATATTTGTAAGCAAGGCTTCAGAATCTCCAGCATCCCATTCAGACTAGGAATTTCTGTCTTAACTCCAGGCTGCAGCACACTGGGGGATTTTAGGTAGAAGATGGTTAGAGTTTCTGAAAGGAACTATGCAGCACCTCAGGTGACTGGGATTCCAGAAATAATCTCTCTCAACACACTTTTTAATGTTCATCATACTATCAACACATATAGAACATGCATAGTTTTACACACACACACATACACATATGTATTCCTAAGAGTAGATAAGATCCTTTCTCCAGGAACACATTTGTGAGTACAGATCACTTTCTTATCCACCTGGCTTGTCACATGTATACATGCTTTTTCTTAGCAAACTTTCCCTCCAAACAGTTTACATTGCCATCTCCAAGGCATGGTTTTCAAATGTAGGTTTGACTGCTGTGGTTATGAAACCAGGAGATTAACGTCATTAGCTCAAGACAGGCACCGCGGAGACAGGTGCCGTGCATGTTTCTCCGCGTGGCTCTGCCAGTGCACATTAATCTTGATCTGCAACATTCCTGCTATTCCAGTCCCGGGCCCCTCTTGTGCCAGATTTTACAGTTTATTTGTTTGTAGGTACAGAGATATTTCCATTGAAGCAGAAGTTATTGTGAATACCTTTTGCTCATTTTCTTTGGAGGTCCCTTCCAACCCCTAACGTTCTGTGATTCTGTGATTTTCAACTTTTGCTTTCTACTCTGCTGTATGATCTGTCTTGTCCACGGTGCCTGTTACGAAGGGAAAGGCCCAGACATGGGTCTGACTGGCTCTGAAGTAATCCCATGATTTTACATGATCTGAATGTCAAAAGCAAAGAAGCCTGAAGTTAATCATTGCTTACGATGACTGACTCAGCCTCTCTAATCCTTTTCCATCCTCAGTCCTTGTCACTGTGGCACCTGATCTGCTTCCTCAGGGCTGGACTATGTACCTCCACCATGCCCAGGGATCCAGTCTGGGAAGGGGAGATGATTCTTGCAAAGCTTTAGGGGACAACTCTGCGCAGACCAAAAGCCATTGGGGGAAGGCATGATGCCTCTGAGCTCACTGGAGATAAAATTTCATATCTCAGGCAGTTACTGAGATTTCTTCCCTTCCCATGCTTGCAACAGAACTACTTTGTCTCTTAAGTAGAGAGGAGTTTCAAGATTCAGACAAAATGGACATTTGTATGCAGGAGTTTTGCCTCCAGGATTGGCAGTTACAGAGCTACAATCTCCTGCCACCGCCACACCTATTCTGAATCTGCAGGAGGTCATTTTATTTCCTTTCATGGCATTCATCACCCCTGGCAAAGGGATAAAGGCAGCAGAACCCTGCTGAGTGATTGATATGTTTGTCCTGCTCTGTATTAAGAAGTAATGTTTTTGCATCACTTAAGTTACACACTTCTAGTATATTCTGTTACCCACAACTTAATCCTTTCAGGGTTTTTCAGCCAGCAGGCAAAATGGAACGATACATTTTGCTCCTCCTTAGCTCACACTGTGTACTCCTCCTTAGGAATGAGATACGCCAAGTACTGATGACAGCAACAAAGCACAAGTTTGTCACAGAATCCAATTGGACTTGGATGGGCCTTGCAAAAAAATCCTGTGGGGCGATATGTAGATTTCTAAAACTTTTTCCCCAGTGTCACTGTTAGCACCCTCTGCTATCTCAGCTGCAGGAAACAACAACCTGCTGCAGCAAGCTGCCCAAGCTCTGGAGCATCTGCCCTGACGCACAGTGCTCAGCTGCTTGCCCGGAACATACTACTGGTGTGTCTGGGAGCAATGAGACCGAGCTTCTTCTGCACTAACTTCCATATATAGGGGTGAGGAGGCAGGTGAGATGGATAATCCCTTTCCATGTGGGATCCTGGTATATATTGTGTCCACTGGCACGAGATCTCACCGGAGACATACAACGTACAGGTGGGCATCCTTCGGTATTGCCGAGATTTCACTTGACTGCTGCTCAGCACAGTGAATAAAATCCATCAGGGTCATTCTCATGTGCAGAAAGTATCAGGAATTTACAACTGACACTTTACCTGCAATATGAAATTCTGTACAGGACCATAAGCCACGAGATCACATTGCTACTCCTTCCAGTTTTGAGCAGTAAAAATCTGTATCTTAGTTCCTTAGAGCATCCAGCTGGTGGTGCCAAATAGTAACTGCAAAGGACATTTTTTTTTTTCCTGTATTTTGAATGGTTGGAATATAAATTGTTTGGATAAAGGCATCTTTACAGCTGTTTCTTAGACTCTTTAACAACTGTCCTCTCTCTCCCTCAGTGAACTCAGGTCAGCTCTCAGTGAGCAGGTCAGCTTCTGCAAGTCAAGGGTTGTGTGCTTATGCCTCTCACAAAGGGATATAACCTCCTTCTGCTCTGAGTTATCCGAAAGCTCACTCTGTACATAAGGCATAGGAGATGCATGTACATGTCCATGGATGATAAACAGTGGAAGATCAGGCCTGGGACACTTTGGCCTGGGGTAATATGTTTATTACTTCATAAATCATAGTAAACCTTAAGAACACATACACCTGTTCTCTGGCGTGGTGAGTATCTCTGTACCTGGCATTTACAGAACTTGTATGATCTGCTGTCCTGTCTGGGAAATTTAGCACATTTATTATGGCTGTTGATGAGTCAGCTTGTGACCTTTTTTTTCTGTGAAGTCCAGTAGTTAAAAGTATTTAGCTTGGAAGAAGATACCTGTTTTCAAATTTACAAAGGGGGGGCAAGGGGGAAGTGGTAAAGGAACACCGTGTTAGGTTTCATTGGGCAAACAGTGACCTATAAAATGTGCTGCTGAAAACAAAAAGTAATGCACCAATGACTGCAGTGACACTTTGTTTTCATTCGGTTTGAATTTTGGTTATAAAGGTTATTGATATTTGATTATAAAGGTTAAAGCAGGAGTGCCAACCTGAAGCTCTAGCTTTCCTTCGGCTCCCTGCCACAGAAGTGGATGCTGATTTCGAAGGGTCAGGTTCTTTGCTGGCAGGAGGCAGGCGGTGAGGAACAAACCCCAGCAAAGGCAGTTTTTACAATGGAGTCACAGATAAGGTTATTTTAGGAAGCATTTTGCCCTGTTCTGGAGGGTACCCGCTGTTCCCGTGGGCCTCCTGCTACTGCAGTCCCTCTTCACTGAGAGATTGCGCCAGACTGCTGCTTGCACAAGACCCGGGTTTTGCTGAGATAGGCTGAGCAGATGGCAGAGTGCGAGTATGACCAGTTGGGGCGGGGAAAGTATCAGAAAGGTGAGTCAGGCAGAGAGAGGCACGTGGAGAATGGCACGATTAAATCACGCTTCCTTCGCCTGGACTCGCAACAAACGCAATTCATCTGGGCACCGTGACGGTCATTTTTCCAGAGCCCAATATTCAGATCTGTGGGCACTGAAAGTTAGCAAGGAAATGTTTCATGCTGAGTGAACGCTGAGAAGGACCTGGCTCTAAAGGCATCTGCTTAAGATTTCCACTTTTCCACATTTCTACTTATCAATATAATTCCTAAATTTGGTTTCAGGGGATGGAGGCACTTTAATATCCATGTCTATAGTAAAATCATGTTATGAGAAGGAATCTTAATGATACTGTTGAGAAAAAAATTTATGTGCAGTCTGTGGCACAGTAAAATCGGTCAGTGTGATTGGTTAGTTCGGTGTTTTAAAAATACACTGTGCAGTAGAAATATTAGAGGAACAGCTTGCTCTGTTCTGAGATCTTGTGTCCAACAAGTGTGACTGTCTGTGTTGTTTTGCTCTGCTAAAGTATACCCCATGAAATCTCCTGAAGTATTCCCTGAGCAACTGTGGAGGCTAATGATTTACTCAGACTCATTAAAGAAAATTAAATCCTCTTAAAATAATTATATCCAAACATTCTGCAAATGTTTTGAAATACAAGGTGCTGCACTCTGCCCCCAGTTGCTGTTGTGAAATCCTGCTGTAGTGAATGGACGTGTGACGTGTGCCAGGGCTGGGCAGACTGGCTAAGCAGTTCTGCCTCACGTTTACAGCATTTCTTCAGGAAAGTGGGGAGCCCATTTAAAATCCCTTCACTATCATGTCTCCACAGTACTGTCTTACAAGAATGGCTGGAGATGTAGCAATGGAAGAAATATGGGACAAATACATCCATCCTGTACATCCACATGGACAATGGACATGTCTGAATGCAGAGAGCTGTCGCATGACTAAAACCAAGAGCAGAATGCAGCTGATTGTCCTTATGTGTATGTACAGTCATTTACCATTTGATGGAATCGAGGGGATAAATTGTACTGTCGATGGAATTTCTCAAGCTACGTACGCGCTGCCTTTCCTCCTGGGTGTTCAGTTAAATTAGGTTTTCCCTTTCTTGCAGGCAAGCAAATTATTTTCTTTTTCCTTTTGATCTCTCAGGACTCTGGTTTTTAGCCTGCCTGTCTTACTTTAATTCCTTTTGATAAAAGAGCCCTTTTATCATACATGCTAAAATTGTCAGATAGGTCTATTTGACATGTCATGATGAAACTAAATAAGCAGCTTTTGAAATGTCATGTATCACTTCATTTTCCCATATGTCTCATCACTGCATTTCACAATATCACGAATGTCATGATTTTTGGTGGTTTCTGTTGAGCTCCAGGTTCTGGATATTTTTTCTTAAACATGAAAACACCTTACATAGCAAGCATTTAATAACCTGCTCAGTTGCCCAGGAGAAGAAAATTAAAAGCCTATTTATTGTGAAAAAAACCTTATGCTTGGGGTCCTGAGCCATGATTTTAGAATTTGGGATTGGTGATATTTCATACACAAGTGTTTGATGGTTATTAGCAGATAAACAAGAAGACAGGATTTCAGTACTGGAGAATTTTGGATTAGGAATTTAATGACTATTTAGTCACACTTACTGACTACTGTCTTGGGCACATCTTCAGCACATCTGAAGTGTGACTAATAATTTAGCCAGTTACTATAAAAATGAAATATACTTTTTATGGGCTGGTCAGATGATCTCCTGCTTATGAGTTTTTCTAAACCAGGAATATCTCAGCTACTTAATGGGTGTGGCCTTTAGTTCCTGAGAAACCCCAACACTGAACATTGTATTTTAGCTTTTCAGAACCTTAAGATGAATGCTTTCAATAAATTACTTTCATACCCCCCTTTTTTTTTTTCCAGTAAATTACTTTCAAGCAAAGTTTTGTTCAAAACCTTGAATTTTGCAGCAGACATCCTGCAATGATAGATGGGGACTTATATTTGTTTATCAAGAGTGAAATCAATATACAAGCACAGAAGACATATTTAGCTGTGAATTTGCTGTGGAAGCTACTCTCTCATAGCAGAGACATGCTGTTGTAAAATAGTTTGCATTTCATAACCTCAGTTTTACAGGCATCATATCACTGCAGCCTATAAAAAAAGAGTTGACCCATTATGCAACTATTAGAAATGAGCTATAAAAGGTCATAGGAAGTGATAACTTCTACAAAAGCATTCATACCAAATGTTTCTACCACTGAAAGTATTTTTTACATGCGATTTATAAATTAGATGGATGTATTTTATAAGTAAAGGACAGATTTGGCACAAAGATTCTTGGTAACAGCTAAAGATTGTTTCTTTATACACATGCTACTTGCACTGCTCAGTATTTGAACACTTTGACATAATTTTCAGATAGGGAGGAATTTCTGAATTTACCACTCATACTCTGATCTTGCCCAGTTTTTCTTCCAGTAGTATCTGAATCTTAAATTGTACACTGATCTACAAACCCAGCAGTAATCACTGTTGGTTTTTTTCTGGTCTTATTTTCCTCATAATGAAAAAGTAAAAAATATATGCAATAACCAGTATTCATTCTTCAAGTATAAATGGAGTGAACCAGATTACAGGTAGTTGTTTTTCTCCTCTTTTATTTCCACAGCACTTTTCATTTTTCTGAGAGTGTTTATTCCTAAAGGAGTGTATGATTTTACCTTTGTGAGAGAAAACTGTGAGCAACAGGGCAGAGGCTTTCTAATGACAAATACCAAACTAAACACAGCAGGGCTGTAGCAGATCCCCAGGTAGAAACACTCACAGAGAATTAGATAATCTTTTAATTATCCACTAGCAAACCTAGCAGTGACTGAGAAAATACTTCTCACCTTCTCATCTATAGCCTGCCTGATGTTTTAGGACATATTTTGTTTGGACCCATCTTTTTCTGCCCAGTTTCTTCACCTCCCTGCAAAACAATACAAAACTTGTTCAAGAAATGCAACTATTTTCCCTTAAATTAAATTTACAGTGCTTTGCACAGAAGGTAAGAGGCTAAATCCGCAGCCAAAATTTTTGAGGTGGAAGGGGAGGGTAGCCTAACTCAGCTGAGGGCTGTAAACACTCATTCCTTAGCTTTTAAATTAAAGAGTAGCTTCTCTTTTTCAGCTCTCCTATTTCTAACCTTGGTTGTTGTTACAGGTAAAAGCCTCACAGCATTTGTACTCCGAGGTATCCAGGTAGGTATCCTGTTTGATAGTTTGGAGGATGAGGGTTAAAAAGAAGAAGGAGGAAAAAAAAGGGCTTAGAAACAGAAGGTGAAAAAAATACTAAACTAGGTATTGGGTCACAGCAGAATATCTGTGACAGAAGAAAGATTGCTACAGCCCAGGCCCCTATCTTTTGCAGATGTACTCAGCTTTGGCTGCTGATTAAAATGCTTTGAAGCTGATAGGACTGAATAGTTGTAGGTGAATTTAAGCTGATATGTAAGTCTCCATATGCTGTATATTGCTCAGAATCAGGTCCCAACAGAAGCCACCCTAACTTTCTGTTGTATTCTCGATAGATATAACCAAAGCTGGAATCTGTTGAATGTTCCAGTTCTGACCTTGATCCTCCAACATCCCATTTAACTACTCACATGATAAAGTTATTTGTAAATGTTAAATCTTTGCAGGATTATGATCTAAAGGAGTATTAGAGCCTGATCCAACTACTTCAGAGGCCTGCCCTAGATTTTGCTGATCAGTGTATCAGAGCCATAGTAAAGGGATTAAGATGCTGCTGGTGCTTACTGAAGGCAGTTTTCCTGAAGCACAGTTCAGTATCCCAGTACTGCCACAACCAGAGTGTGTGATATGACAGTGCACGTTACACAGTGTATCTCACTGCACTTAGCCTAGCATAACTGGGATGGGTTACAGTGGCTCCAGTAGCCTTCACTTTACTTAGGCTTTCATAATCCAGATGCTTAGCAGTGTAAATATTTCCTCTGTGTGGCTATACACAGAGAGATGTATTTCCTTATACAATGCCACGGAGGAACGTAAAGCTTTTGCTAGTGCCCGAGTGGGTCACCTGCTGCGGTAAGATGGAGGTGTTAGGCTGCCCCAGCCCTGTCCCAGTGACTCTGCCCTGCCCGGAGCTCTCAAGGAGACAAAGCCTTTCTTTACAGAGGTCAGCATTCCAGATGTAGAATTACACTTTATGGCACTTCAGCAGCTTATACACATTAGGCTTTTGTTAAAAATAAAGGAAGAAAATGCTAGAACTCTTTTCCCACTGCTGATATGGAAATATTCTTGGGTCTTCTCTTTTCTTATATCCACTTGTATCCTTTCAGCTTATTTTTCTGCGTTTCTTGTGTCAGGAGAATCTTCCCTTTATTTCACAGGTGTGGCAAGCAGGACTGGGGAGAGATTTGGCACTTTTTGTTTCACCAGCTGGCAGGCGATATAGGAAGACATACAATGAGAGCAGGATGTTTCCTGAAAGTCTGTGGAGTATTGCTGAAATGTGAACCAAGAGATTGAAGACTAGGTAAAAAAACCTCAAAAATTCTTGTGGTGAGTCCTTATTCTGCATGTGACAAATCTGCTACTGAACTAAAGAGGCCAAAAGCCCAGTAAAAGCAGGCAACGTGGTAAACTGGAAGACTGTATGTACAGAAAAGCGATATTTCCTTTTCCTCACGTTTATCTCAATTTATCTCAGGACTGCAGAAATCACATTGTCTTGTCTGATATGATGATACTCCTGTCGCAGCCACTCCATCCAAGCAGCATTGCGCCCATCAAACACAGACTAATTTTGCCTAAGAATGCTAAGGGAGGGGGAGAGAAACAAGTATTATCACTTTCTCTTTTGTGGTGAAGAAGGTGATAGTCTGTGATGTAGCTATGCCACGTGGACATGAAAAATTTGTTGCAGCCAGGATACAAGTTCCCTTGCCAGATCTGAGTGTCTAGTTTAAGAATACTTCCTTTCTCATTATGTGACATCATCATGAACAAACTGATATTAAATGGTATAAAAATCAGCATTCTTGCATAATACCTTTCATCTCAGGATTTCAAAGCGCTTTACAGTCATTAATCTGTACCTCTTAACCCAGTAATCACATGAGTAAGGTCTTCCTCACACAGAAGAAACATCTCTAAGTATTTTCACATCCTGTTGAAGATGAGAGAAGAAGCCAAGATTACCCAGAGAGGAACTGGGATTAAAGCTCAGTACATCTGCTCTCCATAAACATCTTTCTTCCTGTCAAATGCATCTACAGATTCAGAAGTCTGAATAAATATTGAGAAATAGGTGGTTTTGATCTGAAACCTGATGCTGTTTAGTTTCTATTTAGACTCTCCAGTTGACACAGGTCTGTTCTGTTGCTTTGTAGAGGAAAAATTCAGTCGTGTCACGCATGTAATCACAGCTGCTTGGGTTGTTTTACAAATGGCTTTCTTCACAAGCTGGATTTTGTTCGATATGCATTACCAACTCTGGCATAACAGTCAGCAGTGTACCCAGACAGATAGTCTTCTCCCATGTGAATAACTGTAGTGACTTCTAAGCCACTCAGTCACTCTGTGCAGGGACAGTATAGAAACAAAATCTATCCGTGGGACAAGAACACAGCTTAACTCAGGAAAAGCTTTCAGAATATTGACTGCAAGTTACTGGAAGATTTAAATTTTACATAAAAGGCAAAATATAGCTGAGACTTTACAAAGTCAAAGGTTATTTGTCATGGTTTGTGTTGCGATTTTGCCCTGATTTTGTTTTAAGGTCATATTTGTTTGTTGTAGGGTGAATGGGCTTCGGGCCTGTATAAACCTGGGCTTCCTGTCCAAGAGCCAAGGGTGTCAACTCTGTGAATGAAATTGTTTCTTGTGATTGATCTAGCTCTGCCATAGAAAGCCACAGTATCGAGTTTGGATCCCTTGTGCAGCTCCTCTCTACGATCCAGTGCAGCCTTTTATTATCTTTTTCTGCTAAGTCTTGGCCATCGTTCTGCTTGTTTCTCATGACCAAAAAGCTGCCCGTTGGATGTTATTTATCTTTAGAAAGAGGAGGGTTGGCAACAATTCATTACCAGTTAAAAAAAAAAAGTTGGCAGTAAGGCCTTCTAAATATAACCACGTATGAATTTACTGTTTTTATTTTTTTTTTCTTTATATGGAATTATTTTGCTGCTACTGTATCCTTTTGGATTCAGGCTGTTGTGTTTATGTTTGAATCTTCCCATTCAAGAACAGTATTTCAAGCCTTTGAGTATTTTCTCTTTACCATCTGTAGAAGAGTGCTAGGCTTTGACCCTGTCACCACCTGAAATATTTTGAAACTTGCCCACACCTTTGTTTACCATGGACTGGATTACTGTGATTCCAGCCAACCTTCCTGCCCAGACACTGCTATTAAAAGGTTTTATTAGTGTCGACATACTAAGAGCTGAATTTTATGATCTTTCAAGTCACATTACTCTACTATTAATTCTTTGCATTGTGTGAAGATGTGAATGCTGGAAATGCTGATGACTCCAAGCCACTTATAAAACCTGACCTGAATAATTTGATAAGGGATGATCACTTGAGTAATACGTGTGTGTTTATGGAGGAAAAGTCTAACAAAGGTTAGTTTATTTGTTTAATCCAAGAGTTAGCATTTATCACAGCCCACAAGTAAAGGAAAAGTGACTGTCAGTTCTATAATCAAGCAGAAGAAACATCCTAAATTTGGAAGCAGAAACTAGATACACTGAAGCCACAAATAACCTGCAGCAGCAGCTTTTTTATTCTGAAGCAAGCTAATTCTTGGCGTGATCTTCTTTGGTATGCAGAAGCTTCTTTAATACTTGATTTTTTTTTTTTTAATAAAGAGTGAAATGTTTCTAAAATGTGTGCTATAATGTGAGCAGAAACTATATGGCTCAAATTTAACAGCCTGTGTTAGATAAGAAGTCAAGTTAAATGATGATAAAGTTCCTCAGGTCTTAATCTATGCTTATGTCTTTCACTGAATCCTGGTTTCTTTCTAATTAATAACTTCTGCTATCAAGGTTATATTCAGATGTGTTGGAACAATAGAAGACATGTCTCCATTCCTCTTATTTTCTGTTTCCATACGCATACAACAATTCACACAGAACTTTATCAGAACCAGTGGATGTACTGAATGCTTTCAAAGTAAGCCAATACTTTAAGTGCTTTAATATTTTAATATATTCAATACTTTAATACATTCGTTTTCAGTAAAAAGCATTGTTTAAGATTATGTATTTACTTTGCATGACAAGAGGCTTATTGTCAGATGAGGTGCTGCATCCTGGGGAGTAGTAGCTCTGAGCCAACAGGACATAACTGAGTTTAGAGATCACTTCATCTACACTATCTGCAACCTTACCTTTTTGTCATGTGAGCGCTTCCTAGAAGAGCAATGAATAATATGGTTATAATTTGTTGTAAGACATTATTTTCTTATCACCCAGATGCAGGTCTGATCCTGCACCACTGAGGTCAGTGGAAGTGGGATGAAGCTAAATGGGTGTTAGTCTTGTGAACTCTTTGTATGTGCAAAAATGTGCTCGTGCTGCATCCCTTTACCTTGGGAGACAAAGTTCCCTCTGGGGCTAGCAAGACTTTTTCAGGGCCAGGTTAGGGAAGAAGCTATCATCTGACTTGTCACTTTGGGAAGTCTTTTCTCCCTCCCGAGTAAATCAGCAGCCAATGGTGACAGGTTTCCCACTGTACTATCCAAGTTAGAGACTCTGAGCCTGTGGGGTGCTTCTTTTGGAACTATTTCTGAACTACTGATGGATTCTTGCTTCTTGAGCGTTTCCCAACCAAAGGCCAAGCGATGTGTTAATCCTTGGTGAGTTTTTGGTTTTATCAATCAGTAGCAGTTTGTTGTGCTTCTTAATTTGCCTTGGCTTTTGTGAGCTCCCTGGAAAGGTACGCTGCAGTACCTATGGGTGTGGTGCGACCAAGCTGAACTCCAGCTGGTGTGCTCTTTGCACCCACTTCTGAACTTGCCATGTTAGAATAGGCAGGGATGTGAAAGGGAGGAACTAAGCGAGTTACCCCCCCGAGAAGAGGATGGGGGAGTTGTTTAAGAATACAATACAAACACGGGCATGAGAAGTAATACCAGTGTCCACTATTTACTTTTTGTTCTGTACTTCATACATCTCATTTCACTCCATCTAATCTAAAAATGCATTTGTGTAATGCCTTTTTGTTATATAAAAGGCACACGGTTCAACTGTTTCATTATCCTTTGGCTGACTCGTGTGTATTTTCAAATCCTTATTTCCTAATAACCTTAAAGGAGACAGCATTTGCTAAGGTTTCTGATTATTTCACCTACGTTTGGGGGAGTTTTCATTTTAACCCAGTTTCCTACCTCTTCCCCTCTTCTTTCCTCCTTTTTTTCCTCTTTCCCTTCTGTTGCAGAACACAGCCTGAGGCATTCGGACTTAGGCAGTTGTCCAAATCTATTTTAAAACAAAATTTTAAATCAAAACTTCTTGCAGCTTTAGGACAAGGGTCACATGTACTTTCCCTGGGACAGCAGAAAAACCTGTGATGACATCGCAGACCCATCTCTTTCATCTCCCAGTAAATATATGCATAATGTAGACCTAAAAAAATGTTATTTTTCAGGAGAAGTCGATGTTATCTTGTCCCATATAAGACCGGTTGAAAGAACTTTGGCTCAGAAAAAAGAGGGAAGGTAGGCATATCTTACAAAAAAAACCTATTTTTTTTTTCCTGATTAACAGCAAAGACTAAGCAAAGCATGTCTAGATTTTGCAGTGTTGACAAGCAGCTTCGTTATTGCCATAATGATACCTCTTGATATTAGAGGCAGAGAAATGTGGAACCTGGAATACCGTTCAGGTCCGGGAGAAATCGTGCCATTTGCAGATACTGAGATACACAAATCTTTTCTAAGCTCTACTTCATTGTTCACACCCTCTGTCACTTTTCCATACTGAACCCACCTAAGCCTATGTGATGTAGAAAGGTAGATACTTTGAACAAAACTTGGAGTAGAAATAGACATTGACACATTTGTAGCTGAAAGCATTCTAGTTTGTTTTTTTCCCCCTGATGTTTCTGTGCTAGTTGTCCTTGTATGTTTTTCAGCTGCTTTTGAATCTGCACTGCTGGCTGTGAAAGTGAGAGAACAGCTTCTGCAGATGAAAGGCCATCAGTGATAGCACTGGAATGTGACCTCGGACATTTATCAGAATGACATTGTCTGTCAGACGATACAGCATTCTTATTTTTCCGACCACTTTTGGCATGGAATCAGGTCAGTTCAGGATGGAGGCATATATTGCCATGCTTAGTTAATATGAAATAGGTTTCATTTCAAAAGCCCTCTCTTATGTGTAGATATTTAGCATGTTCCTCTGTCGCTTCCAATGTGGTTTAAAAGTCTGCTTCAAAGAAACCACTGGGATTAGAGAAAGACTTGTTCTTCTCTCTGGAAAAAAAAAAAAAAAAAAAGAAAAAAAAGAAAAAATTAAATGAGGATAATTTTTTTTTTGCTGTGAATCATGGGTATTCTTTTGCTTAATAGACCAAGGGTCTCATGAACTGTAAGTGATTATTCCTTCCTGCCTCGGGTTTGTGAAGTACCTGAAACAATAACAGAAAAGAAGCTCTTATCTAAAAGATAGATTTTGAGTAAATCGTGTTACTTGGGTGTAATTTTCATAACTTCCCTCTCCCTGCCTGCCATTGAAAATAAGGCAGGTGTTTGGTGAATAGACTATGGAGGTGAAATCTGGGACAGTTCCATTCTCAACCTGGCTGTTGGCTTGCGCTGTGAGCAAGTGATTTCCTTAAGCCACACCATCCCCAGCTGCAAAGAAGAGTGAGACTCAAGAGTCCTCAAAATAAAACCCTGTCCTTTGTAATGCAAGTTCTATTCCTTCTATGAAGTAGTACAATTTCTAACATATTAATGATCTAGAAAAAAAAAGAATCCATGTAACCAGCATACTGATTCATCAGCCAAGTTTTGAGCATGCTCATAACTTTCCTCACTAGTTTTGAATCCTGTGTCTGGGAAGTGCCTGAACTGATTGGCTGAGTCATGTTCTGGTGATTAAGTGGTGTGTCTGAACTGGAAACATACTGCAAAAGGCTTAAGAGGGTTTATAAATAGAAAACATTCCGAGGGAAAATCATTACTCAGAAGGCAAATCCTATTGATACATGACTGCATATATGTTGTCTGTTCTACAAAACCAGTCTTTTTTAATGGAAAATGTTGTATCTTTATAAAACCAAACCACTTTAATTACTTAATACTATTTTACATCTTTATTTCACTCAGATGAATGCGTAGGGCCGGTAATCACTTTTAAACTTCAAAATAGACTGCCTCAATAGTTGTCCTTTTGTTTTCAAGGCTTATACTTTTGAGGCCAAGTACATGTATTTCTTTCACCTTACTGCTGTTAAACTGACAAAATCCTGATCTACTGTGCACTTCCTATGTGTTTGGTTTTTTCTGTGATACAGAATGTATATGTCCTACATACAGAGGGAACAAGGATTGGGACACAAAAGGTAGGAATTCCTGCATTAATATTATTTCTGCCATTGTTAAATTAGTGAGATGCCTTAGACAAGTTCCTCCTGTCATTTCCCTAGTTTTTCCTAAGGCTGTGATTTGTCTTCACTTTGGAAAGCTGGGATAACAGCTACTGTCCCATTTCACAATGGTCTTTTACCACATGCTGAATACAAAGCACAATAGGATGTGCACAATAGGAACTCAATGACTTTGTCCACAAAACCAGAAAAGACATAATTTCCCCCCCCTTTCTCCAGATAGCAGCAATTTTAGGATCCCTTCCTCGTCATATTACTGTGTAACTTACTGACAAATGCATCATTTGATTGGAAAGAGCATCTCTGTCATTGTTTACAGAGGAGCTATGTTGTTAATCCAGGAATAAAAAGTACTGTGGACAAGTAACGGAACTAAAATCAAACTTTCCTAATTTATAGCCGGATCCAAAGCTAACCAAAGCCAGTGGGAGTCTTTCCACTGACTACAGTAAACTTTGCATATTTGTCCACAAAAGTGCTAGCAATACAGCCCGGCCAGGCCCTGGGAGATGCTCCAACCCCTTGTTCTCAGCTGACCTTCTTTGGCCAGCCTACAGAGCTGCTAGAAAACAGTACTACACACATAGAGTACCAAGGGCAGGCCAAACTAAAACCTGAAAGGAAAAAACCCAAATGCTGTAGGAAAACCCTCACTAAGAAAGAAAAAGTTGGATATCACTAACAGTATAAATGGTCACAGTATTATGGGTTCTTTTGCCTCCAAGCGAGCGCGCCTACGCATTTATAAATAAAGACAAGCAGACATTAGTTTAGTTTAAGGTGCTTGTTGATGTTTGGTAGACTAATGTTTTAAGCAAAACAGAAGGCAAGAGTGGGCAAGTTTCCAAAATCTGGCTATGTTGTGAAATAAAAAAGTACATATAGGCTTTCTCTCCACGAGCACACAGTGAAATGTATGTGGTGGCTAAAAATCCTCCTACTGTACAGTAAAAAAAAAAAAAAATCTGACTTTATCACTGTCTGTAGTAAATAAGAGAAGTGGCAGGGCTCATAAAGGAAACCAGCCATGTAATTCAATTAATCAGACGGAAGCATGCTTGAAATGTAGAACACTTTTTAATAAGGAAGTTTCATCTGTAAGGTTTCACAGTCGCCCATTCTCTGAAATAGTCTGTTAGCAACTGCATTTTATTGAAACTTAATATGAATTACCCATGTATAGCTAAACTTCTGTTTACTGCCTGACAACAAATAATCGTCTGTGTGGGTGAAAGTGAAAGGCCGGGCAGCACTCTGTAGATCACCAGGAAGTGTTGCACTACCGTAAATAAGCCATTTGAATCCTGGAAAGTTATTGCAAATTGCCTTTTTTTGGTACTGAAAATACCTTTTAGTCTTTAGCTTATACATTGTTAAACAGTACGTTGGTGAATGGGTGATGCCAGATGCATATCTTGAAAGAGCAGCATAATTGCTGCTGATTAAGAAATTGCAAGGATGTAATATAGCTAAAAGAAGCACTTCCCATGCAGAAAGAAGTGCTTTCAAATCAGGAAGGTTGAATGGCAGAAGATGACTTTTCAGTTGTGCTGAGTTTCACAGGTCAATCTCATGTATGAATTTTAAATGAGCTATGAAAGGCACTTGAAAGAAATGCCAGTTCTGTGAACAACATGGAGCAATCATACCACAAGCTGATGGACTAAGTTTCTGCTCAACAGGATTCCCCCTGGGAATGTGGCAGTTGTTAGATGTCTTCATTTCAGCTGCTGTGAAAAGCACTTGTACCCAGGTTTTGTTTTCTCCCCAAGTGCTGCTGTTACCATTCCAGAAAGTTCAAAGTGGTTTTGCTCTTGGTGTGTTCAGGCTCCTCCTTCACCAGTTGAAATCTGATATTTCAAACTGTGGGTATGCAGGAGCAGGAAGGGTGGAGGGATGCCAACTGCCCTGTTGACAAATTTTCAGATGCACAGGAAATTTTTTTTAATTAAACAGTACCTTTTTTATTTTTTTTTATGCCGGCACTGAGCTCTTGGCAGATGGTGCAGTTCTGAAAAGGTCTCTCTAAGCTACACTTGTTTGTTTGAAGTTGCTAACATGACATATTTAAATACTAAATTATGGAGTTTATAAAAATATTTTACAGGTTGTCGAGAACAATATTGCTTGTGAATGATATTGCTGTGATCCAGTGAGATCATACGAGTTCAGAAAACCCCAGCAACAGAAGGGAGGCTGTTCAACAAGCCTCAGTATTACCCTGGGAGCTGGTGGCACCTCTCCGTCAAGCCCTAAGCCAAAAGCCAAGAGGTGGCAGGAAACGTGGTGCTGCAGAGCCTGCCGTCTTTGGGGGAAGCAGCAGTAGGGGCTGAGTTACCTCCAACATCTTTGAAATCTCCAAAGCTTATGGCAGGGAGGAAAAATAACTGTGGCCTTATCCCACGTGTGGTCTCAACAAGTCAAATTCTTGCTGTAAAACTTCTGCTCTGCCGGATGGGCTATAGCACTTGTCTTCCCCCTCATAAGCAGTGTTGAAGGGGGTTGTGTCCTCCTGAGCCACTCTGGATTTGGCAGCTGGGTCCCAGTAGCACTGATGCCCGCACGTGGTTTGTGTCTGCACGGCCGTGCTGAGCAGAGGCTCTGTGTAAAGCTGAGCTCTTCCTATAGGCTTATGGAAAACTGGCAATGTTGGAAGGAGGCCAGTTTAGCTGGGAAAACTGAAGTCGACTAAGCTTGAACAACTTAATTATCACATAAGGTTAAAGAGGTAAATGGCTTTAGGCACCATTTAAGAAACCAGGGATGAAAGGGTAGAAACAGGAATAAGCTTCTTTTTATTTTTTTCCCGTGATCAGATAAGAAAGAGAAATCTTCAGTGCTGCTGTAGACGGATATAAAATAGAAATGTGAAGCTGCAGTGAGTAGTTAAAAAGCAATTAAACTTTCAAAAACGTACTCCTGAGTAGCAGTTTGTAATTGCTAACAGTAGCACTGTTGTAATCTTTACTCGGAAAGAAGTCCAGTCTTTTTCAGGATAATTTTCCTAAGGTTAAGGTAGCGATTAAAGACCTATAGCTCACAACTTTGTAACACCAGGGTGAGGAAGAAGTCTCTCTTCTGCCTGTGCTGTGGGTAGCCTATCAATGCCATGAATATCTTTAATTTTAGTAGCTGGGCTGCTATGTGGCCGCCGGTGAGGACTGTGGAATCCTTGCTTTTAACAGATATCTTGGTCTTTTTATTTTTGCAGTCAAGTGAGGTCAGAAGAAGAGTTGGTTGTTGGCTTAAATGAGCTTAGGACTGACTCCAGTGAAAGGTAGGAGACTGGATGAAATTTTCTTTCTTACCAAGAAGCATAGTAGTGAAAAACATCAATAAGCATCTTTCATTGAGCACAACCACTTACCTCCTGAACTGTGACAACAGCTGAATAGTTTTGAACAAATATTTATATATGCAAATATTTGTAACATATAAATCAGACTGAAAAACAAACCTACAGGTAAAGAGAATTTTTATCTGCATCAACACTTTAACTACATATAACCATAATATGCACAATTTCTTTGAAACCTACAGATCCTTAGTTATTTCACTCTTACTGACAGTATCTTTGGAAATCCATAGCAACATTGTCTTGAAGAAAGAGTAAATAGGAGAGTAAAAATGTCAGTGACATTAATTGACATTTCCTACAGAATCCAGAACACAGAAAGGAACCTAAAAAGTTGTAATTATACATTAGCCAGCATCCTAATTATGACACGACAGTGAAATTCATTTTTCTTCTTTGTCCAGACCACAGAGTTTGTGCTTTAGTTGCACTGTAGTGGTCTTCAAATGCATCGTGGCTGCGTTTCATGGTTTTATATAAATGTTGATTGTGAATTGCATTAAGCACGTACAACTCTTGCTGCTTAGCAACCTTGTTTTTAAAACAAAGGGGTTTTGAATATGTATAACTTAGTTATTTTATGCTGTCAAGACAGACAGTAATGTATAAAAGACAAAAGTGATACCCAGCTGTTGCTGATTGTTTTCTATCATCTCCACAGAGCCAGTTAGAAACAGTTGTGTTAGGTATAAAAAAAACAAACCAAAAGAAAGACTACAACTTCCTAGCCATTCCTTCCTGGCTAAGCATGAGAAAGTGAGGTCATCGCCTCTCTTATTAAGGAGCATAATGCAGCACAGTAAATGATCAGTCACCAGAATCTCCCAAAGTAAACTCTGGAATTGCCAAAGAAAGTACCTCCTTCCCCGAAAATATATTGGGGAAAAAAAAAAAGAAGAGATTTAGCATTAAACTTGTAATATGGGTTTGCTCGTGCATATGGAATCACACTCGTTAGAGAAACAATTACAATAGCACAGACTAACTGGAAGTGTTTCACTTAATAATGAAGAATGAGAATCTGTGAAACTGAAAGCATGGCAATTAGAAGTGTTGTGGTTTCATCTTTAAGCTAGGCAAGTGTCTGTGTTCAGCTGTCTGAGAAACAGTCATTTCCCTAAAATATCACCAGGTGCTATCTCCACACTCAGACTTATCATGATGGTCCTCACTGGTTCAAACTCTTTTGTCATTCTTCTATTAATGACACTCAGGGAAGACTTTGTTGAGTAACACCCACAAAACATAAATAACGTTTAATTAAATAAAGTCTCTACTAAGATTTAATATGCTAACATCAAAGCATTTGGAAAGTGATCTTTGTCTCTGACAGAAGGTTTCCCACAGACAAGAAATAATCTCAGGTTCTTGCTGACGACACGTACAGAATGGTTAAGTTGTATTAAGCTTGTACTTACAGAAGATTCCCTGAATTCACTGACAGTCACATTCTAGGAACTATTTTCATGCAGGTATGTGCTAAATACACACATCTTCTGTGTTGTTTTTATTGTTTGGGTTGGTTTTTTTCCCTCAAATCTTCCCCAGCATCTCTATCACAGATCACTGTATTTGTCTGCTGTGATAGAACCTGAAGCAACCCAGCTGGCTGTTTTGCAACACGACATCCTTTAGGCAGCTGACAGTTACCAGCTCCTGCAGATGTTCTAGCACCCTAACAAAGCAAAAGCTATTTACCAGCTGTACACAGCCTGGAATCACTTGGCTTGAAAGACTGTGCCTTAACTTAAATTTCTTTACTGCTTTAGCTGACACTGAAGTTTCACGTTGCTCTGCAAAGTCTTAATCAGAAATCAAGTATGAGCAAACTCAGAGTACATTTTCAGGGAAGGTGTTAGCACAGCAGTGCAGGAAGGAAACCTTATCAGCTTTGTTGAGCTTGGTCGGTTAATTTTACAGAGTCGTTTGTCAGCAGAATCCAAAGCAGCAAAGCTGCAAGCACTAGCTAGGAAAATGAGGCCTGATGCAAAGCCTATTGGAATCCATGCAAAACAATGTTTAATTACTTGATCCTTTTCCCTCTGAAGTCAGTGAGATGTTGACAATTCAAGCGAAGTAGCTTTACTCCTTTGATATTCTCTCGTGTATTTCTTAGAGTAGTGATTTCTGCAAATCAAAGCGGAATCCAAACTGTATCTGAATACATAAACCCAGATGTCAGAAAAGAAAATATGAAATATCTGTGGAATAAAGCCCTTAGGGCACTGAGGACTTGGCATTAATAAAATGAAGACTTTCTGTGGTGTTTCTTAGAGAAAAAAATCCAGATATATCCCTATGGAAGACTAAAGCTTTTAACCAGCTGACTAAAAGACTGGCTACAACAAGGACAAAAAAAGCAGCAAATGCAACTCCTCATAATAATGACCTATTCTATCTTTCATAATGTCTCCAACTTATTTGATTATCTGTCAAATTTAAAAGTAAAATCCACCTTAAAAAAATCTTATGTGCCCCAAGAGAAGTTTTAAACTTCTTAAGGTTCTGGTTGTTCATTTTAAGAACTCAAAAAATGTTTCCATGATTTGCAAATACAATATCACCAAAGCTGACTTTAGCTTGCACACAAAGTGAACTGACACTGAGATGTGACTCTGCTGTAGGAATAAAAAAGGGCATTATAATTTTATGCCTTACTAAAATGATAGATGTCCTAGAGAGTGTGAGGCTCCTATCTTCTGCCTTCAGAGAGGGAATTTCTGATTCACAAACTGACTATTTTGAAGAGGCAGGTGCTGGCTAGTTTGGGTGCTCTCCATAGGAGAGTGCAGTTATCAAAGTGTCCCGGGAAATGAGTCGGTTAATATTGAATGATGCTGGGAGCAAGAGATCACCCTGTGCCCAGATTTAGTGTATTAGAAATTCCCCATCAATAAAATCCTTTCTAGCTTCAGCAAAAGCATGTGATCAAGTGAAATTTCCTAGATTTTTGTCAGGAACCTGCATCAGCCAAGCTCTACCTCTGTTTTGTCAAAATATCAGAGAAAATATTCACACACATGGGAAAAAAACACCCCAGCTAAAATCCCTGTGTGTGTGTCCCAACCCAAACAACAGAATATTTGCATTGAATAAAGGGAGACTACCAACCTGGGGACATGTTACTGGCCAGGTGTGCTGTGGGGTAGTTTGTTCTCTTAAAAAAGAGAGGCAATGCAGGGCAAATACAAATCCTGGCAGTTCTGCAGTGGTGTGGGAGAGCCCTGCTGCTGATACTGCAGCAGAAGCTGCTGGTGTGTGAGAAATTGCTAATGTGAGGAACGTAGGGTCGCGAAGGACCCATCCCCAAACTTCCCCAACAAATGAACTTGTAGTCCTCTGTGGGAAGAAGGATAGAAACTTAGCTGGGTGTGTTTTGTTGGTATTTCTGTCTGGTTTTTTAATTAAGAAATGAGGATCTTGTGGAATAGTTTGAATATTCAGAACCAAAGTGTTTTGAACTGTTCCTCACTAGGCATGTATAAATCTCTTCATGTGTTTAGAAACTTGAACTGAAATGTTGATAGAAGGTGTCTCACACTGGAATAGTTCCATTATATGTTCAGACTATTATCTGATACATTCAGGATCAGGTAGGAAGGTCTATTTCCTGCACATGTGGTAAGAAAATCCAGCTATTCCAGGCTCCAGGAAAATTACACGCTCCCACATAAAGAATTCATCTTCCTTTCCTTAGATCTCTTTTCTTTTCTACAATCCATAAAGCAAAAGTCCTCTGAAAGAACTACTTTAATTGTTCTCTATGTTCATTTTAAACAAAAAGCACTACTGAAGGAAGAAGATAGGAAAATTTGTATTTAACTACTGATTCTCAACAGAGATGATGACAAACTTCAAAGCAAGTTCAGGAAAATACCTATGTTACCCATGATGGCCTTTCACGGGATGTAGCAGACTGTCAAGGTTTTACCCTCATAGGAGGGTTTCACCCTCGTAAGCCCCCATAAGATAAGGAGGTCTTATTACCTCTGTCCTTAGATCAGAAACTGATATACTCTATGTGCACGTGGATTCGCAAAGCCACAAAGGAGACGAGTGGTGGAGAAGGGAGTTCACCATGCTCTCCTGAGACCCAGGCTGCAGCCTAACCACCAGGCTCTCTCTTTTGTATAGAAAACTTTAAAGAAATCCACAGTTAATCAGAAAAGATCAGATAAACTGCTTAAATACCACAAGAAGGGCTTTTGTTGTGTTGGACATGTAGATAGTATTACATTTACAATAATTTGAATAGACAGGCTTGCACACGTCAGGAAAGAGCGCGCTTTACATCGTCAGCCACGGTGAGGGGATGAGTGTCCTACAGCAGAGTCAGCAGCCATGGCTTTATACTACTTGATAAGGCTGGATTGTTTTTCATAAGGCCTATTCTTATTCCTTTTTCCTATCCTAGGCTAGGGCTGAACAACAACAAAAATTTACCAAGCAGCTGCACTGGTAAAAATAATAGGTTAGGATATTTGTCTCACTGGAAAGGGAGGCTGCAGAGCACCCAAGGAAGTCACCGTTTCCCTTTATGGTTGCACGTCCCACGCGCTGCTTAAGGAAGGGTGGGTGGGCTAAAGTAGCCAACAGAGCCACGCGGAATGCCAAATGTGGTTCTTGCTTAGTGGTTATTAATCTGATCTTTACTGAAGTGTGTTTGTCATAGCCCAGAGTGATTAAACTGTATCTCAGTGATTTTTTTCCTTTGGAAAGAGGTAGGTGTGACTGGGAATACAGAATTTCTTAATTCTGGTTAAGTAACATCTAATGAAACATAATTTTAAAAGATGGGTATAATGATAGTTAAGATTACTAAGTGTGAACTATATTTTTGCCACTTTCAAAGCTCAATATTTAAGGACAATGAGTAAATATACTAACTGTAGTTATTAGAATAGGAAGGTCCCTGGTGGGCTTCATGCAGCCCCCAACACGTCTCCCGAGGGAGTGCATAAAAAAATGTGGGAAGGACTTGGCAAAAGAGAGTTAATTTTTTATGGGCTTGTTAACTCTTTCTAAGAGGACAGCTGGGAACGGTGGAGAGATAGATGGGAAGCCAGTGCCAAAGCATCTCTCCTAAGCAAGAAGGAACACCTTTCCTAAAGAAGGAAGTTCTGGAATATTTCTCAGGAGGGTTAAATTCTTTTTGACTTTGACTTGCTGGGCTCCCTGTGGAGGATTCTTGCTTTCATGAGGCTCTCGATGCTGGACCAAAGCTAAGACTTTGTATGAATCATAGAGATATTATTTCTTTCATACACACATCCTCCTTTGCTAACTACAGATCACTTTCACTGGAAGTTTGCCAAAAGCATTTTCTCATTCCCTGGTCTTGCCTTCCTCAAGGCTGCTAAAGGAGATAGTCACTTAGATAAGAGACTCCAGCTTTTATCACTTTGAGGAAAAAGTTCATTTAATCTCCCCAAGTTAAAAAAGTAGATAACAGTACTGCAATTCAGAAGTTAATGATTGAGTAAAACTCGGGTTCAACCAAGCACAATGCAAGTAGCCAGAAGATGAATCTCAACCCAAGCGAGAGGTATTTTCCACAATAAAATTCTTACCTCGAGGTCAGCAAATTATTTTAGAGAGTTGGTTAAATGCTTGGGTCACTAGAGATTGGGTTACATTCAGCTGTGCATGGATAAATAGGGCCACATTCACACTTGTTTTCTCTCCATGTTATCCAAAGCCACTTTAAATTTGGCTCAGAGCGGGCAAGTGTGAAAAAGGTCAGGTAGCTTGTGTCATGGCAGAGCAGGGTCCTGCTCCCTTGGTTTGCCACAGCCTTCTTCAAGGTTATTTAAAGTACAGTGTCTCTGTGAGGCACACGTCAAAATGTTTATGAATGTTTTAAGTTACCTAAAAGGAGGCCTGCTGGGGTATTTATCAAGCCTTCAGGTTAGCAAATATGAGCTGTAGCTGCAGTGTTTTACCCATCCAGACGCAGCAGGGTAAGCGAATCCTAGCTTCTTCTTTTCATGACCTTTCACTTCTACCATTATCAAGATGTTATTCTTGTTGATAAAAGTCAAGGAGTTGTTACATTGCCAATCTTGGGTCTTTCCAGTAGTTTTCTGTTTACTTGCTGTCTTGAATCGTCTTAAATCTCCTGAATGTATGACAATCTTTAGGCCTCCTCAAATACAAAACCCAAACAGATAAAAGAGGTGGTTTCCTAGTTCCCTATTTCACGCTCACCCCGGATGTACTGACACACAACCCCGCTTCCCCAATTCGCAGGTGCCGTCATCTCCACCGTCCCTCGGTGTCTCGACGGGGAGCAGCCGCGGGGGCCGCCGCTCAGCTCTGGTCCCGGACCCGCAGGTGAGCCCCGAGCCCAAGCCTCCAGCCGAACCCCCGGGCGAGGCGGTATTTACGCGGTCCCGAAAAGCCTCGCCGGGGCATTGTGCGGAGGGGAAACAGTCGTAATGGGGGTGATGGGGAAACGCGCTTTCCTTGAAGCACACGGGTTCCCGGACGCCGGCTCGCACGGGGTCGGAACGGCCGGCCCGGCCCGCCCCGCCCCGGCTCGGCTCGGCTCGGCTCGGCCCGGCCCAGCCGGGCCCGGCCGGCCCCGCC
>JANIJG010006672.1:0-15051 GCA_024611175.1 Megaceryle torquata
ACCTGCACTGGTGACCAGTAGGTCTAGCATTGCATTCCCTCAGGTAGGGCTGTCTATTTCTTGGCCCAGGAAGTTATCATCAAGACATTCCAGGAGCCTCCTTCACTGCCTAGTGATGGCTGGGGTACTTTTCCATCAAATGTCTGTCAGTCCCTACACAATTCATATGATTCTTTACTAAAGGTCTACACAGATAACTGTGAAGTTAATGGAAAGTTTCACTCTGATTTCACAAGGCTCTGAAGTAAGCCTTTTGCTTGTACTGTAACCCTATAGGATTTTCCCAGTCTTCCTTCTTTTCTATCCATCTCTCTAAATTTGATGATCATCTTCTGGTTTAAACAGCTGTCAAATGCCTTGCTGGGCACTAAGTAACTGCTGCTAATTTTGCATTGCATACATAATGACACCTGGTGCGTGTACCCCACAGTATGTGACATTCAAACTCAACTCTATAATGTATACTAAATGGAGATATTCACTGTAAATTCAGTTTCTTTTCTTTGATTGCAGGTAGATAGATCTTAATGCTATAGCAAATCCTTCCCATTTATCTTTTTGATGCAGGGTTGGTTTCTCCTGTATTCCATTACCAGCAAGAGCACTTGAGCATGTTATTGTTGCTCACAAACATGCTCTCTGTGCCAGAATACTTTTTATCACATATGGGCATTTTTGTTGATGGGAACATGTGAGAGTGTGGAGAGAAAAAGCCCTGCAAGGCATAGGCTCTGCCTTCTTTATTAAGAGCAAATTAGGGGTCTTGTACAAGTGCAGCGAATTGCTCACAACAACTTCTAACTATCTGTGCTGCCCGCTGTTTTAGCTCCTTGAGACCCCATATCTGTTTTGTGCAATGGCTCTGCCTGTCATTTCTCAGGAGGCTACAATAGGAAGCTGTTGCCTCCCTCGTGAAGCTTCCAGTTGCTCTGCCACATAGCCAATGCCAATGTTTCCCAAATGAGTCTGGGCTGCTATTCCAATGCTCCTCTCTGCCGCCTTCATGACAGATGGTGCAAAGCTATGCAGTGGCCACAGCTGAAAGTAACTCATGGAACTGTGATTCTACTGTAAAGAGTTTCCAGTACTGCTGCTCAGAAAAACTCCAGTGATAAGAAGTAACAGTTTAACATTCAATTATGTACATAAAACCATTTATTTACTCACTCCTTCTTGCACACAGGGCTGGAGGTTACCACTACGCCTATTAGTGACAATTTGTATTACCTGAAGCTTTGCTGCATCAAAACTAACCCATTGCATCCTGACTTGACAAGCTGGTATGAAGAATAGCTGTAATTTTTCCATAGGTTTGACCAGTTGGGGTGTTTGGTGTCTTCAATAGTCATGGGAATTGGAACCACATGTGTCTGAGAAGCTGCATAGTCAGCATATTGGCTAGTGATAAGGGCAGTGCATGTTCTTCATCTGGGGCCATTGTGCGCTGCCAACTTTTCACATAAAGTGGCTGCAGCAAGGAAAAGGCCAAGAGCACTGCTGATGGGTGGGCTGTTTGAGCCTGGTGGCAACGGTCACACTGCTCATGGCTGGCTCCCAGCTGACTTAGGGGACATGCGTATTATTCAAGTTTCTGGGAGTCATAAAAGATACTCTGTATGACAGCAGCCCACTAATTGAAGCAGGAAAAATTCTGTGTTCAAGAGGCTATGTAATCCCCAAGAAAGCTAAGACTGCAGATACTTTTATGGGGGCCCTATGAAGAGGAAGATATTTTTAACACATGCTTCCTTCAAAATATATAAAAATAGAATGTCTGGAGAAAAACTAATGTCCATCTCACATCAGTCAGCTCACAGTCACTGACCATTATAAAATTATGTCTAAAGAGGCGCATTCGTACCTCTTTATATCCTGTAAACCTCCAGGCTCCTCAGTAACAGGGGCCGTACTGACAGTTATCTGTATAAATATATATAGATACTGGCTAGCAATATACAGCAATTGCATTGAAGCATCTTTCAGCTGAAGGCAGATGTTGAATTTTTGGTTTAGAGAGTTATAAATCATCTTGGACCCTCCTCCTTTCCCAACCTGGCTCCAGTTCATTTCACTTCACCAATTTTCTTCACTTCTATGATTTCACAATCTGAGGCAGTATGGTTGCTTGTTGTCAATGAGTGTACAGTATAAGGTGTCTGCCTCTAAATTGCTTTCAAACCAATAGCTCTTTCTAATAAACTGCGAGATGCTGCTCAGCATTTTTAATGTTTCTATTATTTTTCTTCATAATTAAAAACCTTTGCCAAGATTTTTTATTTCTTGTTTAAATCTTTTTACCCCCCAATCATCTGGAAGAGAGGACTTATGATACAGGTGCACAGTTCTGAGCACAGCTGTCTCTTCTGTCTGTTCATGATGGCTTGTCATAGAAAACAAAAACGCTGCCAAACTAGCTACTAACAAGAAAATATGTATTCACTGATTATTATTTTTGTTTGGATTTTATTCCATTGTAAAATATAATGCAGGTACAGAGCTCTACATGCTGTTGGCACTGGTACCCTGTAGATCTTGTAATACAAAACATACAAAAAAATAGATATTTGTTAATTTATTATCATTAAAAAAATAAAATAATAATAATAACCAAAAAAATGGTGTCAAAGTGACAGTCCTTTCATAAATCTGGCAACAGGGAAAAACAACTTCACAGCCTGATGTTGCTGCTTTTTGTCAGCCAAACGGGTTTCTGTAGGCTGTTGTTGGCAGCAGTTTTCATTAGCTTGGGGCCTACTTTCTGGAAAGCCAGAATCCAACTGTCAGGCATGGACGTCCAGTCTGTGCAAGCAGGACTCACTTGTATGTTGTCCCGATGAGCAGCCCTCTTGGGCCTCTCCCATCTGCTTGCCTTTATCAACAATTCTCTTATTGTTATGCCATGCCATTTAAAAAAAAAATTATATTACCTATCAAGTGCATTAATTTCTTTGTAATTTGTAATTGTCTAGTTTTCTATCTCACAAAGGGGTATAATTTACTATTTTCTCCCTTTTTGGCTATGCTGATCTCTGAAGTGAACACTCCTGTTTCTGTAATTCCCTATAGATGAGTCTGTAACGAGTTTCTTTGGAGGCTTTGGATAAAACATTTTGTCGTCTTAAATTTTGACATTGTATTCTTAAACAAGGAGAGAAAATTCTTACCTTTCTTAAATATTTAGGCTTTAATTTATATGTTTACTTTAAACTAAATAATCGCGACAGAACTTCTCAGGAGAACTGAGTCACATTCCTGTAGGTTTCAAATAAATGCCATTGCCGCTGCAAACTGCAGTTTGTATTTGGGCATTGTATGAATTATTATTCGTAATTATGTTTTATATAATAAACTCAATAAACAAAACTAATCTAAAGTTCATTAATTATCTTTAGTAGATCCCTCAAAATAGAGAGCATTTGCAGAAAAAGAAATCAGCACCATTACTGATCAGATTATTGTTATCCTCCTGGTGCATCTGGTCCCTTGACTGTTCCCTGACTGAATAAGATAAGAGGGATTTAGCTCTTCTTCTTTCTGACTCCCCAAATAGCAATATAAAATTATGAATTCTTCCCAGAGTGATAACATAGAAGGAATGAATCATGTCCTCATGGCAATAGAATTCTTTCAAGTAATGATTATTAGTAGAAAACACTTTAAAAAATCTTTTAGAAAACAATCCTCTTGTTGCTCTTGCACTGAATATATTTGAGCAAATACTTTGTATATGACAAAGTTTTGAAAAATTATACCTTTCCAGAATTCTGGAGGGAAATCTGGAGAATAATCTTGTAGGATCCAGAAATACTCCTAGATAAATAGGGAATAACTATAATAGGGATAAACAGTGCATAGAGAATACTGTATAGTCCTACTATCTCCCTGTTAGAAAACTTCTCAGTATCTCTGTACTAAGTAGAAATTTTTCAGTGTAGTTAACATTTGGACTAGAAACCAGACTTTTGGACATGAAGGGATAAACTTTCAGAGCTGCAGTGACATTTGCTCTCTGTTACTACCATATGTCCCAAGGACATGTTTGGTTTTTTTTTCTCTGTTGTATAACCTTCCAATATGCAGAGTCTAGCTCTCCATACATGAGAGTTTGAGGGCTCTCCAGAAAATAAGAACTCATTTGTTACTTTATTGTCAGTCTCTCCTGAGAGGGGAGCTTTATTCAGTCAATGGTAGACAAGATCCCTACCATATCTTTATTATGGTCATTATTGTCTATTAAGGCAACAACTACAACAAAAGCCTAGGTGCTAGAAGTTCATTTGTGTGAGCAAGAAATTGCCCTCTTTGTACAGTAGAGTAGGTGTACTATGGCAGTTCTTTGTTTTGCTTTTGAGTTGTGGTTTTTTTGAAGGATAAAGAGGCTTGGTTGGCTAGTTTGGAATGCATTTTTTTGGTACCTGTATCTATACCTAGATATGGCATATGAAGATTAGTAAAGACCAGTACTTTGAGTGACCCAGATGAGGTCTTTTTCCTGGCACTGTCCTAAATCATTCCTTTATTGCTATGAACTCAGTGAAATCTTATTATACCAAGGTAAAGACCAGCCAAACAAAACCTGCCTATCTCCACCTCCTCTCTCTGCATTATCCAAATAGCTGTGGAATTCTGCCTTTATTTCCTTACTCTTTGGCTTAACTGTTATGTATTTAGCTCATCTAATATTTCCATAAGTCTGACTTATGAGTGAATTATCACTTGCATTTTGCTACCCTGGATTTCTTCCAATCTGTCACTGTCTTCATGTAATGAGATGTCCAGAACTGCTGAAGGTGTAGTAGTATTCATTGTCCTACGTAGATGAAATACCCTCTGTAGACTGAATGCTATTTTAAAAAGCTATGGATTTGGTGCTGCCAAACAGCACTGCAAAAGTATTTCTTGATTGCTTTGACACTACTGCTTGATCTCAAGGATGAGACATTAATTTTTTTTTTTTTTTTTAATTAATAGAAATTACTGGAGAAACATAATCTTTCCACTTCCATAAAAGTCTGAGGCAGCTAAAATCATTAGGCAGCTCCCTTTTACCTGGCTTAGTTTATGTAAGACTTAAAAATAGTTTGTGAAAAGTAATTGTAACAGCCTAAGAAGTGACATGAAGTGCGGCAAAGAGAAGGCAAATGTGATTCCGTGAAAGACAGTTCAGTCTATGCTCACACCTTCTGAGATTTATATAAATGACAAATGCAACTCCTTGATTGACTCATTATGTAGAAGAAGGCAGAACTAATGCATAGCTAACTCATATATTAGGCATGCCCTGCATAAGGCAAGTGGAGGCAACTCTGTCACTTTTAAAAATGCACACGAAGAGATGTGAAGGAATAGCGGTCAAAAACTGCAGTCACAACTGTTGTTTTTCTCTCAGGGAATACAGCATCTTTAAAATTCAGCTTTTCCCTTGATGTCTGTCAACATGTCTGTTTGTTTGGGGGGCGAAAAAGATGCTTTTTGGTAAGGTCAAAACCTTTCCTTTTCAAGCATACCTGGAATGTTTTGATTGTTTCAAGATTCATATTCTTACTTTACAAGAAAAAAGGAAAAAAAAAAAGTAGATCTGTATGTTCTAAAACAGAGAGTCTGTTTACATTTATCTCTTACCTTAATAGACTAATCAAAAGAAAACTATGCAGGTTTATCAAAACCATAAAGTTTAGTTGATGCTGCTATCTCTATAAAAAACAACTCAGACATTAGAAACTTCTTTTTTTCTCTCTTTACTATTAGAACATCATTATTATGGGACAGAAATTGCCATATTCCATCAGGTACTGAGCTAGCTTTGAAACACCAAATGTAGTGTGCAAGGTCAACATAGCAGAATGCTAAGGTTAGAACATGCACAGATGCAAGGACACAATCCCAGATACCAGTATTAGTATACAAGCTGGGCTCAGCTATTTTATTTCAAACACTAGTTCAAATAATTCAGCTTAATGGGGACATACTTTATAGTAACTTTATTCCAAATCACTTTCTTTTATTGCAATCTTCCTGCAGAGTTAGCAGCATAAGTAAAATCAAAGTTTCGGTGAAGAGTGAAGCTCTGCCTATGACTTTATGTCTCTGTCAGTATCTTGTACAAGACCAAACGTGTCAACAACCTCCTGTTCTCAAAACCTCCTGTTCTCTGTGGGAAGGTTCTAATACAGGATTTTTCAATAATTTTCCTGTAAGGAGGTTCATTTTAATCTAATAAGAACATATGGTTTTGGCAGCACCAATCTTTAAGGAATGTAGTCAGCATTTTTTTTTCTCTCATTTATAAAGTATGGGCATAAGTACTGAGATCACTTACCAGTAAATCACCAAGTAGAATGAAGTATTCCAAATGTAATCATAACTATCCTCATTTGAAGAAGGCTTGGACTGATGTGAATCATAACTGCACTTCATAACAAAGATAATATTGTGTAAATGTTCCTATTCAGAAGCAATGAGTCATGCTACAGTGACCGTCACTTAATCATTCTGACTAAACAGAGGATCAACATTTAAAACTGAACGTGTTAACTTTTGAAATGTTTTGGAGAGAGAGAAATATGGCAAAGTATAAAAAAACTTCTGAAAGCTACCACTGTATATTAATTGATATGACCTCACAGCTACCACTTCTACTTGTAAAATACATGGTTAGTGAGATCTGAAAGGTAGTTATGTTTTCAGTGAACATGCTTGCAAAAAAGTACAATAGGCAACACTTTTTCAGTATTGGGAAGAATAATCCACTTGACCCTTTAACGTGCTGTCTATGTTCATTTGTTCATTTCACAGGAGATGAATGTAATGATAAATGACTAAACTAGTTGAGAATAAAAACCAGATAGGCAGTCACAAATAGGTGAATTTGCTTTTTCTCCTGGATGTAACTGGGAGTTACATCTCCTGGATGTTTCTATACTTTAACTGTTGATGAAAACCTATTACAGAGTGGCAGTTTGCTGTCAAATGGCCCTTTAAAGGACTGATGTATAATCCCATAGTTAATGACCTTGGATTCCTCTTGGTCTGGTACAGATTTAATAGCTTTCCTTTATGAACTCCTTAACAAAAGAAAGCTTTTTTTTCTAAAACAAAATCAAATTTAAAAGTAAGATACTTAAATACCCCTTTTTTTGACCATGAGCCGACAATGTGCCCTTGCTGCAAAGGTGGCTAGCAGTGTTCTGAGTTGCATTAGGAGTACTGACTGTGGATCAAGGGAGATAATCTTTCCCCTCTACACAGCACTGATGAAGCTGCACCTGGAGTGCTGTGTCCAGTGCTGGGCTCCGCCGTAAAAGAGATAGATGGACATACTGTAAGGAGTTCAGTGTATCACAACTAAGTTGATTAATGGACTGAGACTGGAGCATCTCTCATACGAGGAAAGACTGAGAGAACTGGACAGTTCAGGCTGGAGAAGAGAAGGCTCAGGGGCATAGGTAAATATCTGAAGGGAGGGTGTACAGAAGATGGAGCCAGGCTCCTTTCAGTGGTGCCCAGTGACAGGACCAGAAGCAATTGACACAAACTGAAACACAAGAGGCTCCCTCTGAAACCTCTGAAAACCAGGAAACACTTTTTACTGTGAGGGTGATTAAGCACAAGCACAGGTTGCCCTGAGATATTGTAGTCTCCATCTTCCAAGATATTCAAAGGCCATCTGGGCTTATTCTTGGGTAAAGAGCTCTTTGGTGACCCTGCTTGAGCAGGGGTATTGGACAAAATGACCTCCAGAGCTCCCTTCAAGCCTCAGCCATTCTGTGATTCCGCAATTATGTGATCTCCTATAACTGAGTATCCCAATACTGACAGTGATTGAAAATGGTAGCATTTGAGTAAAAAAAGATGTGCTGAATTCCATTATAAATTTATATTGAATTTCTATTAAGCTTTAAAAACTTTGGAGAGCTATCTTTACAGTGACTTTCTTCTGAACTATGCTTTTCCTGGCACAACTTCTGCACTTGCCACACTTTCAGACCCCTGGCTTAGCTCATATATTACCCTTTCCACATTAGAGATGTTCTTCACAGCCATTTCTCTTTTACTATCCTCCTCCAAGTTCTTCTACTGATATGACATCCATCTGTTGATGTGCTGATACTGTCAAGTCTCCTGCTGAACAATATTTTCTTGTTTCTTTGTAGTATCCTGTCTACATCCATCCTTTGAAGCAAGGTACATCTGGTTTTTACACACTGATTAACCTAGAATGGAGACTTCAGGACTCTCAGATAATACAAGTAGATGACAAAGATAACAATATGATGTGAGGTTCCAGCCCAGCATATAGATTTCACCTATATATGAATAGCAAGCTTTGGAATAAAATCTGATGCTTCAAAACTATTTTGTAAACTCTTGAGCACTTTGTTGCAACCAGGACTTTATCTTTTATTTCCTAGCTAAGCCAAAATTGAAGCTTTAAATAATTTTGTATTCAGCTAGCACTGTAAATTATACCTACTGGAACATGAATGATATACCAACTGGAGCACAGAAAGCCTGGATGTTTTTTTTCTTTTTATTATCTTATTTATTTATTTATTTATTTTCTAATAAATAAATAAATAAGAACAAAGATTTTGTTATTGCACAAAGATGCCATTAAAACCATTCTAAAGACTTGTGTAGTCCTTTGGTCCTTCAGTAAAATAAGGTGGAATGAAGCCAAAATCGAAGCTTAGAATGTCAAGAAAATAATCAGGCTTTTTAAGAACAAAGTGGGTCCTGTGCTTTTGGAGAAACATAGTTTTAAATGCCAAGGATACAACATATTCTTAATCATTATTTTTCTCACTGGTATTGGTGGGCCTTTCTTGCTCTGAATGTAAGAAACTTTAGATCCCTGGTGAAAGCAAATGAAAGAACTAGGACAATGGTAAAGGTGAACTTGGAAAAAAATTATCACAGTTGGATAAATCCTCTTCTTCAGTGATAATTCAGCCAAACAGTAGGTATTATCTTTTTAAAGACAGTTTAAACACAGCATGGCACAATCTCTTTCTAGAAGGAGGACTAGATCATTGTCTGTGTAGTGGAAATGTAATAGGGAGATAGGAAACTCTGTTTCTTAACTTAGTGAGATCATCTATTCAATCTTTTGCATAATCACTTGTTATCGGCAAAAAATGAGTAGAGGATAAAAGAATATTCATAAATAATGTTGAAGAGCTAGAGAGCTGGCACCACTGCTGGTTGCTATTTTTGCACTGCAGAAGAAAACAGGTACTGTTTACGTCGTCTCATAAAATCCCTTCTGCTTGAGGTCACATCCAGGCCCTGCAGCCTGCACACTCTCATGCATTATACTAGCACATTTGGCTGCTCAGATGCCTACTCCCATCATCTCAAGGTTCTGTGAGGACAGCTCTGAGTTTCCACGAGGGTGACTTGCCCTGGGATAACTTGGGCTCCTCAGCACAGATAAGCCATGACTCCCTTCTGAGAACACCACGCTGGAAAACAGCTTCTTCCACTTCTCCACAGCAGTGGATATGGGATGTGCTTAGATAACTCAGCTAGGTGGAAGGAACACAGTCTCTGTCATAGGTTTGTACTGACAGCTGTAAGTGTAACAGTGGAAGGTTTGCCTTGTCTGGGTGGTTGCCAACAGTGGAGGGACTCTGCTTCAAAGGTGATTTCCATGTCAGTGGTAAGAGCTCTTGTAGTTAATACAGGGGCAGGCATTGGACAGCTGTTTCCCTCAACTGGGTCCTGCAGGTGGCAGGTCTCACACAGATGAGGAGACCTAAATGTCTCCCACCCATTTTGGCAAACTTGAGTCATGGATGAGAGCAACAGAGCCAGCATCAAGCTGTGAAGAAAGTGGGAATACAGACAGTAACTGTGATAGCAAGGTTAGATGATGATGACTGGCACTCAAAGCATACCAAAAATAGATGCAAACCAGCCCAGTGAAATGAGCAGGTGCTTAATTCTGTGTTCCCTGTGCTTTCTGATGTGGTGGCTGTGGCTTCAATGTTAGATGCCACCTCCAAAGTGTTTTTCTTCATGTACAAGATCAGTAACAGTAAATTCAAACATCTCTACAGGAAGAAAACATTGAGAGTGATAAGTCAGCAAGACAGGTAATACTTTCTGAAAGTAACATAGTGATCTGTTTTATTTACATCATCATAATAGCAAAAGAGCAGCATGTAAATCTTGAAAAAGGAGTACACAGATAACTGTGGAAGGAAGTATATAGCAAAAGAAAGGAGAGCACTGACTACTCTATTTATAGAATGTTTTCAGATTATTTATCCATACATATTTTAGATATATCATTAATTAAAATGATACAATGGGTGTGATGGTAGATCTTTCTTCTGCAGTTGTGTTGTGTGGAAATGGAAATGGATCTTCTTAGTGTAAGTAAGCTGCTGCAAAATTTTAATCAAGAAAAAGCATTCTGCAGAAAAGAGTCAATAAGGATCACAAAGTTCAGTAGATCATGGCCTAAACTCAAACTAATTTTAAGTGTTTTGCCTTTGTTCTGGATCTCTGCTTGCTATAATTTGGGTTGTACAAGATCTAAATTCATAGAGATGGAAAACCCCCTTAAAAAGTCAATCAGACTCTTCAGTACATAAGAGTTATATATCAAAAATAGATTTAATAAAGTAGAATGTCCATGAACACATCCTATCTCTCCTTCACCTAATTACAGAAGCAATGACTCATTTTTCTGACACAGAAGATATCAATACATCAATAAATTATAACTTCTGGTTCTTAATTCTGGTTCCTAATCCAATTAATTTCATTTTAAATAGAAAGTTATACATCCTATTCATGGTTACCATAGGGAACAAAAGTACACAGTACAACCTCAGCTCTGACTCTATTAATATGAAATTATAATTTTGGTTGTGTTTCAGCCATTTTACCAATGGTAACCATAGCAAATGAAAATGAAGAGTACCAGTACATTGGTATCACCATGATGTGCCTTTTACCACTGAATGATGTCAGCCATGTGATTTCTTCACATTTATTAGGACATTCTGTCACTATCATAGAGAATTAATAATAAAAAAAACCCAAACCTATGTGTATTCAGAACACTCACCCACTGTGTTAAGATCTTTGTTTTAACCCTGTATGATCCTCTGTGAAAAGCAACTGCATTGCTGCAAAAGAATTGCTCTTCACAGATAAGTGGATCCAACCGTTTCAGCCTTCACAGTGATAAAAAGATGTTACTTGAAATGAAAGTCTGTCCCATTTGTTTTATATCACGGAAGTTTGCCAGGTTGTGTCAGCTAATTTGACTTTGAATTTCTCCTGTCCTGTAAAGAGCAAAGCACTGGTAATGGGCATGTGTAATTCCGAGCTATAGCTGCAGGTAAAGTCTTAACATTTAGACACTAACCAGAATACCTATTGGCAAAGACATTTTTTGGCTCTAGTTTTGAAAAATGTACATTTACATTTTGTAGGATAATTCAAAATTTGATGAAGTGATTGTCTTCTTTTGCAAATCCATTTTTAGGAGATACAAACAATTACACGAGTAAAGGAAATTAAACTCTTGAAAAGAGGAAATGGAAAAACTTATCAAGTATCTGTCAAATCCTGAATACCAGACTTTATTCTGAACAGTCATGAAGAAGTTACAAGGAACTAAGAAAGTCTCTGATAGCTATTTACATTTATATATAGATCTATGGGAAACATAATAGTACTGAATATACTCTGAACTAGTCCTTTTGAATATGCAACCTAATGTATATTCCAGAACTTCCTACTGCAAGAAGTAACTCATCCTTACAGAAAACAGTCTGTTTTTAATTTACTGTTTTGTTGTTTCAAAATGAGAGTTCGGGTCAACTAATACTTTTTTTTATTCTTCTTTTATGAGGAAAAGAAGTGGCTACAGTAGCATTATTTCTACATATCTGGCTTTTTTTTTAACATTATATTATTTTTACATTTCTGCCATCATAATCTTTCTACATTAACTTGAATACAGACATGTATTCTGACCTTCACAGCTTTTAGATGCCAAAATCACTTTACATTTTCTATCTGTGATAGAAGTAAACCACATATTCCTAAGCAGAAGGAAAAAGAGTTGAATCTTGCTAAATTAGTACTCATGAAAATTGTTTGTGTCATGCATTGTAAAATTGCATGTTTTTCTAAATCATTGTGGGACACCTTAATATTTTATACAGAGATAAATGTTGAAAGGTAAAGATGCATTAAAATATGAAAGTGAAATTGTTTAGATTTAAATGTGTTTTCACATGAAGAGAGGAAACATCACAACAGACAGTTCTTTATTTCTTGATAGAATTTCAAGTGATGTCTTGTTTCCTGAAAAAGCACCAAAACCACGGAAAACCAGATTTGTTAAATAGCTTAGCAGTAATTTCTGAGAAGTATTGTGCACAGCCTGATTTGATTCTGTCAGGTTAAAAAAGAAACCAAACACTAAAATCTCAGGCAAAGAAGTAAAGAATCTGCAAAACAGTGAAAGTCAAGCAGGAAACATATAGTTGTTGATTCTTGTTTCAGATTGATCTTGCATGAGCAGTAGATTCAAAATATTTCTGTAGTATTGTGCCAGCAACTTTCATATGAAATTAGAGGTAGAAAGCACCCCTGAAAGGTACTGTGTAACTGAATTTCTGCTACTGTATTGGTTACAAAATCAAATATGCATAACTTGCTGTCATCCTAAGGTGAAATAGACATAAGAAACACTATTGCCTCAGTTCTTGACCAATCTTAAAAATAAAAGGCAATGTTTGCACTTAATATTATAAACAAGGGCAAGCCATGCAGCAATTCATAAAACTACTTTGGTAGGTCTCAGTTTGCGATTTTGACTCAAACATTATTAGGGCTTTAAGTATTGACAATTAGATATATTCTTTAATGTAAAACAAAAATCCAAGCCCCACATAGCTCATCTTAGTTTATGGATTGACTACTGCTTTTGTAGCCTTAATCAGTAAAAGTTAGCAATCTTTTTGCTGTAGCACTTGCAGGAGTTAAAATTGGAGTCTCGCTAAAAACATCATTTTGCACCACTTTATTTATGTTTCCATATGCTTCCATACAGCTTCACAGCATTCATTCATTTCCCATCTGCTTATCTGAAAAGCAGAAGGATCAAAAATACCAATACATACCAGACATACAAATCATTATTACTAGCTTTGTCTAGCAGTCTTAAAAAATGGTAACATTCAGGTGCATACAAATCATTTATTGCTTGTACAGAGCAGTAAACTCTTGCTAAACAAGGTTTTTAAAGCTTTTTTCAGAACCAAGGCTTCAGGAGGCTTCACTAGACCTTCTGACATGTACACTGGATTTTGTAATGGCTGCTGGACATTGGGAAGTTGTCCAGTTGTCCATCTGATAAAATACAGAAAATTACTTTCTACACATAGAAATTAAAAGAGCCACTTAAAATATAAGTTTTATCAGTTAAAAGGAAACAGCCTAAATGACACTTAGTAACAACTAGAAAAAAATATGCCAATGACAGATAATTGTCAGAGTGCATGTACATGAGCTGAATTCCACCATTAGCCTTCAGTGTTGTGATTTTTTTATTTCCTGGATTCCTCTTAGGCACCACAGAAACCTCAAAGCCTAAACAAGAACAAAAAAATCATATTACTCTTGAGCTAGAGGAAACTCCTTGCTGAATTTAAAGAAAGGTTATTGAAAAATATCTCACAACTTACATGGTCTGTAATGCAAAATTTCTTAAAAATTATCTGATGGTTAATGTTAATTCCATCTGATAATTCTTGGAGTTCACATAAGGGAGATATATTAAAACTAATCAAAACATGTTTATGTTTATATTAATTATGGGATGCTTCCTCTCATTTTCTCTCTTGGAGTAAGTAGTAACCCAAAAACCAAAGTTTAAATAGGGATTTAAAAAAAAAAAAAAAAAAGCAGCAAAATGACACTGATTTGACAATGTGACAATGGAAAAGAAAAAAGTCAGTCTGAGTCCTGACCTTACTGAGATGTCAGCTGTCAGATTCATTAATTTCTCAATCATGGGATTATATGGAAAATTGCTATCTATAAATTGACTAGGTATTTGAAAGCACCTGTATCTTCTAATTCTATCTAGCTTCCTTGGGAGTCCAATAAT
Source organism: Megaceryle torquata (assembly GCA_024611175.1). Classification (NCBI taxonomy): domain Eukaryota; kingdom Metazoa; phylum Chordata; class Aves; order Coraciiformes; family Cerylidae; genus Megaceryle; species Megaceryle torquata. Next base: position 14,141 of record JANIJG010006672.1, read on the forward strand.
TTCACCCTTAGGCAAGAAAAAATATTACATTTTTTCCTCTCTCAGAATTTAGATTTACATAAAGCCAAACAACACTTAAAAAATATCCTTCTGGGCTTGTCCTTCTCATTTCCCTCTCACTGTAGACTGATGCATTTGGTCCTACCCTCTCTAAACCGGAACTGAGTGTCTCCCATTGACTGAATTAAAGGCTCTGTAAAGGTACAAGGGAAAAATCTCTGAGATTCAGAATGTTTGTTATGAATATTATTTCAGAAATTACAGCATATCCCAGACAGGAAGAAAAGATCATATTTGCGAGTGCCTTGGAAGCAAAGCAAATTATAAAAAACAGCTTATTGCCTTTTCTCTTTTCCCCTTCCCCCCACAAAGACAAGAGAAGTTTCACAAGGAAATAGCAGCACAGAGAATAGAAGGACTTCTTTCTACAGGTAGACTGACAGATCTGACACTGTTCCCCCTCTTCATGTGTTGTTATCAAACCCTTGGAAAGCATTTTAGATTGTCTCTTGTTGCAGGGAGCTTCAAAATGTTTTCACTTCAAGTTTATTTGAAAAGAGTGTGCTGGAATCAGACTCATTTCTCTCTTTGTTCTTTAGTTAAGCAGAGCTTGTTTTCCCACCTTTACAAATGAAAAAAGTTCAGTTTTGACCCATAAGGCTCCAGGTGTTTAATGCTTTAATTTTACATTAGAACATCATCCTGAAATCCTGCACAGGGTTGGAGCATACATCTCTGAAGTGATATACTAAGAGCAGTGTAATTATTTCCCAAATACATATATATCCCCAACAAAACCCCAAAAAGGATCACTTCAGAAAACAGGAAGTTTCTTATTTATGGAGAAGGGGGGGGGGGGGGGGGGGGGAGCCCCTTTTACTTTTTTTTTTCATTTTCTTTGTTTGGGCCGT